>CAUYPK010011623.1:0-13203 GCA_963574355.1 Loris lydekkerianus | reverse complement strand
CCAGATGCAGCAGAGCGAGAGCCTACCTCACACGCCACCAGATGCAGCAGAGCGAGAGGCTACCTCTCACGCCACCAGAGGCGGCTGAGCGGGTGGGTAGTGCGCGGGGGAGGCGCTGCGGGTCGTGGGCGGGGGGGCCGGAGGCTCCCACTCGGCTGCATCTGTCTGCGGGGGGCGGTGGCTCTCACTCTGCTGCATCTGGTGGCGTGTGAGGTAGGCTCTCGCTCTGCTGCATCTGGTGGCGTGTGAGGTAGCCTCTCGCTCTGGCTTGTGCAACAAAGAACCCCAAACAACAGGTAGAATTGAATTTCTTCCCACCTAACAATTTTAGAGCCACTCTCCTTTTATCTCAGATGTTACGCATGTCCATGTGTCCATCCCATCTGCATTTCTGTTAGGGGGAGGCACAGCCCCTTCTTTTAAGGGTGTACCCCTGTGTCTTGTATCACTTTCTACTTCCCTCAGCTTGGCTGGGAGAGGAGCTGGGAGATGTTTCATCCTAAGGGGTCATGAGGCCGCTTAAGGAACTTCTCTTACTACAGAAGAAGAAGATGGGTGTCGGAACAAATCTGGGCAATCTGAGCATGGCACTTAAAATACAACCCCCCCCCACAAAAAACAAACAAACCAACAACAACAAATAAAATATTTTGTTTTGAAAGAATTTAAGCCTAGTGAGAAGTTGCAGAAGTAGCGTGGAGTTTCCACGTGCCATTCCTCAGCTTCCCCTCTGATGACATCTTATAGAATAGTAGTAAATGTCACTATCAGCACTCTGTCATGGGACAGATGGTATTTGGATGTCACTTGGTCTTTATGTGAGCTGGGTTGTGTGTATGTAGTACTAAGAAATTTTATCCTCTATACAGATTCATGCAACCACCACTAAAGATGGTGCTGAAAAAAATCCTTCTATGGTTGCCCATTTCTTGTGTGGTCAAGTCCAAGGGACTCCTTGACCTGTCACTACGTCCTGCTGCCCCTTATTATTGAAACAATGTACAAGCAGCTCCGAGTTCTCTTCCATCTATAATGTCAATCCTTGACTTTGCATTTGCTGATGCGCGTCAGCTTCATTTGGTTTGGGCTGCAAAGTATTGAAAACATTTTGAAAAATTACTTGCTGACATTCAACGGTTGTGTTTAAAAAATAAAACTACCATAAACCATATGACTCTGGTGGAGAAATCAGAACATTTGGTGACTGGGTGTTTGTGTGTAGTTGGGGTCAGTGGTAGCCAAACACGGGCTGCCCATTTTAGAAAGCCCCTTCCCACCCATGCCTCCCAGTGGCTCCTCCTGTTTCTGCTCATAGCCTCCCTGCCCCATGTTTACGGTTGGCCTGTCCGTCCAGGGAGGTCTTTGAGGGCAGGATTAGGGATGTCTCCTGTCCCTCCCTCCCGGTAGTGTCCAGTGCCTGGTACTGTGAATGGTTAGTAGCTGCTGGTTGAGAACACAGGAGACTGGCAGCAGAGTGGTGATGCAGGAGCCTTCCCTCATGCTCCCTCCATGCAGTCCCTGGGGACGGGGTCCCAGGCTAGGCTGCACCAGGTGAAAGCAGGAGCTTTCCTCTGCGGGAACGCAGATTCAGCAGGAAAGAAGAATCAGGAGGTTTTCAGTCTGTGCCCTCCGTGGAAGCTTTTCCCTTCTCACCTCTGCTCCTTGCAGGTCAGAGTTCAAAGAAGGAAGGCAGAGAGGAGGGCTGTCATTTATCTACCTAGGGACCTGGTCCTGTGCTTGCACTTCCTCTGGAGGATTCTGCAGGGGATGGTTCTGCCCAGGTTGGGGAGGAAGGAGACTGGCCTCTTCGTTCTCCTTTGTGCCAGGTGCTTTCAGTCTGTTCTGACCGGATCGCATCACAGCTATTGCAGGTGAATAGTTTTGTCCCCATTTTATAGGCTAGGAAACAGGTTCTGAGAGGTTGAATCATTTGCCTGAGGTCCAGCAGCCAGTAATTGACGGACGCAGGAGTTCTAACCCTGAGGCTATCTGACCACAATCGGCTGTGCGGTGCCATTTCCCAGGGAGATTGGTGGATATGGAGGGAGAGGAATGTATGGGAGACTGTCACACCCTGTCAAGTGTTTTGCTCATTTGGCCCTTAAGGCCAATCCATGACTTAGGCGTGTGATGTTATTGAGAGGATGGGGACTCTCTGAGGTTCTCGGTAACTTGGTTCTGAGTAGCTGGGATTTGAGTTCAGCATTGTGTGATCCAGAGAAGTCTTCTGGGGCAGAGAGGATCAGAGGTTCATTTCTAGGTGGCCCTTTGCTGTGGTGGTCAGGCACTTAGTCAATGCTGAAAGTCATTGCTTTCAGTTGCAAGTAATCAAACCTACTTTACGACACCTTAAACTGGTATTTATGTTTCTGACGTAACCGGAAGCCTGGAGGCGAGTGGTGGGTGTCACGGCTCTTTGGCTCTGTGGTGCTGTGAGGGATCCAGGCTTTTCCCGCCCCACCTTCCTTGGCTGTCGGCTTTCACCCTAGTGCTAGTGGCCGCCTTTGGCGAGATGGTTGCTGCTGTTCCAGACACTCTGTTTTCAAGCAGGAAGCATGGGAGAAGGGGTTATCAGGAAAAGAAGACCCTGTCCATGAGTCTACCTGGCAAACTTGCCTTTACATGTCATTGTCTCTAGCAATCCTGCTGTGAGGAAAACCAGGTATCTGGCTTTCAGCCCTTAAGGTGGTCTCCAGCAAAGGAGCGTGGGTTGGGAGTGGGTTTGCATGGGTTTGCATGGAGCGTGGGTTTGCGTGGGTTTGCACGGCCACCCTGCACAGCCTGCTCAGTCTGTGTGACATAGAAGTCACCAGGACTGGTCACTTGCCTGTCACTTAGGCTCAGCATGCTAGGTCGCCCCTGGCCACCCTTCTGGGGGTGGAAGAGGGGATCCCTTGCCAGTCCATGTTGCATCTGTGCTGGGAACGCCCAGTCCTGAGCCACAGGCTCTTCCTGGGGTTGGAGCTCCACCTGGAAGCCGTGGTCTGCTCTCCACTCCCACCCTCTTGAAGCTTCTCGCCTCAGAACAAGAGTGGAGACGGAAGATTCTTGGTGAGGAAGAAAACTCAGAATCTGTTGGCTGTGGAGGACAGGGCAGCCTTTGGGCCTCCCTAGTACCCTCTTTAAATGGCTTCTGAAGTTGGCATCAGGCACTGATTTGGTTCCATCCATGTGTGTTGATGAAGACCAGGCAATGTACTGAGCTGGATGTGTGGAGAAAACTCAGAAGGATTGGGCTTAGCCCAGCTCACACAGGACTTATTCAGGCTACAAAAGCTAATGCTGAACTCTACAGCAGCACCACAGGGAGAAGAGTCCTTGGCTCATCTTGCGCAGTTCGGGGAAGGCTTTTTGCAGGAGAGCCTATCTGAGCTGAGTTTTGAAGGTGAAATAGTGAAAGGGTGTTGCACTTGTGACTGTCAAACCCCTCTAATGTGCAGTTTCTACTTACATTCCTGTTTCAATATGGCTGGTCCCGAATATCCTACCGTTCTTAGTTTAAGAGCCCAGTCACTTGGTGGCTGCAGCTGGACACATAGCCCCCATCTCCTTGCCGGGTGAAGGAAGTCCCTCAGTATTCCACATGATGGTAGAGGTTGCCTCTTTACTTGACTCAGCAGGGCACTTGGAGGTTTTGGTGGCATTTGATAGCCATGATGGAAATCGGGCTGCCTGTGGCCAGCATAGCAGACTCAGAGCATCAGGAAGAAGACCAAACCATTCCTGTTATTTCTTGGCCACTTGTGCTCTGGGTGTCTGGTGTCACTCCGTCTTTCTGGGCCTCACTGGCCTGGACTCTAAGACTAAGAAGCGTCCCCTGCTCCCATCCTCCTTTCCATGACTGAGGAGGTGAATTGAAATTATCACTAGTTAGCCAGATTCTGGCATAACATCTTCCAGTTTATGAAGCGCTTCATTCTCTTATGCCCATTGAATTACCTCCATAATTTTGGAGGTAGACAGTAGGTGCCATTATGCCCTTTTCACTTTTTTTTTTTTTTTTGAGATAGGATCTTGCTCTCTGGCCCAGGCTAGAGTGCTATAGTATCATTGTATCTCACTGCAGCCTTGAATTCCTGGGCTCAAGTGATCCTCTTGCCTTAGCCACCCTAGTAGCTGGGACTACAGGAATGCATCACCATGCCCGACTAATTGTTTATAAATTATTTTTTGTGGAGATGGGGTCTTGCTGTGTTGCCCAGCTTGGTCTTAAACTCCTGGCCTCAAGCAATCCTTGGCTTCCTAAAGTACTGGGATTACATGTGTGAGCTACCACACTCAGTCCATCATGCCCTCTTCAGAGGTGGGGAAACTGAGGTTTAGAGAAGGCAAGCCACATACCATGGCTGCATAGGAGGTGAGGTGCTATGTGGGAGGTGTGCAGCAGGACAGCCCAGAGCTGGTGAGAATCAGTCTGGGTGTGAGACCCGCCTGTGCACTCTTAGTGACTGCATGCTTCTGATTAATTGCGGATGATGTGAGAGAATCTGTTTGAGAATTACCCATACATATGATACTGCAGCCTGAGGGTGGAAGGAAGCTGTGCTGCTTTATACCCTAATTATTTATGAGGATATCACATGCAATTAATCCTGCTTGCCATCAGTTAACCCCGCCACTCCGCTATGCGTGAGGCCAATCACAGCAGATGTTGGTGTCACAGCCCTGGAGGCCACGGCAGACTCGGGGCCTTAGGCAGGTCAGGGTCATATCTCTGCTGGTTGCATTTGGCTGGTTGTCCAGCCAGCGGAGAGCAGCACATGACAGGGGCAGCTAGTGTTTCACTTTGCCTGCAGGAGCCAGAAACTGGAGAGGCTTGTTGGCTACTCCTGATGAATCACTCATCCCAGAGCTAGAAGGATTCCAGAAGATCAGCACGTGTAACCTCTGCATTTTATAGACTGAATGTCTGAGACGGAAGTGGGTGTGAAATGCCTAAAGCACCTGTGCCCATCATCCTTGTCTGTCTGTTATTTGTCATGACATCACACTCTTTCCTCTTCCTGTGTCTTCCCCACCTCGCTGGCCACATTGACACCAGCACCAACTCTATGAAGGTTGCAAGTTGTAGCATCTGAGGTGTGACTCATTGGTTGCAAGTGACAGAAACCAGTTCAAACCAGCCTAAGAAAAATGAGAGAATGTCACTGCTCCTCCACCTCCAGCCTTTAGGGGTGTGGTTGCATGTTGGCTGTGCTGGGTCCAGGGTTCAGTGGTCTTCAGGCCTCCCTTGAAGACTCTGTTAGGAGAAGCAGGTGTCTCTGCCTGTGCTCGAGGTGGTTCTGCCCTGAACCCGCTGAGGCTTCAGTGACAATCTTGAAAATGCTGATTTGTACAGAGCCAGCAGGAAGCCCTGGCCTCTTCCTACTGAGACTCCACTGGGGTTCTGGGGAGCAGTAAGTGTCACTTGGCAGTTGGGTTGTGACTTCCCGTGTTAAATGGCTTCTGTCCTGATCCCAGTCCACGTCGTAATTCCTTTGTAACCTGAGGTACATTGCTTCATGTGTCAGTTTCCTGTAAAATGGACTTTGCTCCTTCTCCCCCCATGTGGCACCTCTGCTGCCCCCTTGCCTCCCACCTTGACTGCAACTCCCTGGAGCTTCCTTGGAGCAGAAGGGGCATGGGGCTTCTTGGGAGGCCTGCAGAGCTGCAGCCTTGCTCTTGGGACCAAGACAGCACATGAACAAGTCCAAGCTAGTCTTGTGGGAAAAGGCAATTGTAAGAAAAAGAGGCCCCAGACTTCCAGCTTCCTCTGCCAAGGGCACACACATGAAGGAAGCCATCAGGAATGTTCTGCCTCAAGCCACCATCTGACTGCAAGCATGATTAGCAGAATAATGGGGCAGAGTAATAGCCCTGCCAACCCATAGAATAGTGAGCAGACAAAATGGTGGTGGTTTAAAAAAATGAGTTTGATTCTGGCACTTGCTTTGTGAGGTGGTTTGGAGAGTTTAGTGAGGTAATTTATATACATTTTCACCCAGTGTCTGGCCCATGCATGTGCTCTGCTGGCAGATGTTGTTCCACATATAAAATGGGGGATAACACCACCAGTTCATGAAATAAGGAGCTCACTGTTTCCTGTAATATAGCCAAATCCAGACCTAGCCTTCAAGGCTGGCAATGGGTGAAAGATCCCACGTGCCTGGGGGCTGCCTGCCCCTCTCTGCTCTCCCCTTTGGCAGGCTCACCACTGCACTGTGCCAGCGCTGTCTTCCTCTCAGCTGGGAGTCTCATCCTGTTGTAGGGATTGGATTCTCCTCCACAAGTATTCGGGGAGAACGAGGAGTCCTCAGACTACACGAGGGTCGTAGATTCATATGGCTTCAGGAGCCAGGCCTATAAAACCTCAGGCAGCAGTGGGCCCAGCTGGTAAGACATGCTCTCTCCAGAGAAATTCAGAAGAGATTTTGCTGGCCCTACTGCACAGCCCATGCACTCAGGTTTATTGGACTCGGTTGTTGTTTGGGAAGGGGGGGTTTACAGGAGTTAAGTAGGATAAAGCAGTAGGATAGCCTGTTATTCAAAAGAGCCCTTCCCAGTATCTTTGCAGCTGTGCCTCCTCTATGGGCCCCTCACTTAGCTGCTTTTGCAGTGAGGGGCAAGTAGGCTCTGCCTTCCTTAGCTCCACCTTTATCTGGCACCATCTAATTAACACCTATTCTCCACTTGCCACCTTAACCCAGGGCCTTTCCTGGTTTCTTCTGTAGTTTCTCACCAAGGCCTGCTTGTGCATGTCATTAGGAGCCCTTGCAATAGTGATGAAGGAGAAGGGGTAAGCTTGGTGTGCATGTCTAATTGGTAAGTGCCCTCCACCCTGTGATGGTGTTCTGCTGGGGGACCAGCTGTCTTCCTTCCCATCCCCTGCCGCACTCTGCATAACAATTATATGAGTAATGGTTTATTGTTGAAAAGCACTTGGCGTCAGGGTGGTGAAATAGAACTGACTATCTTAAGTAGTGAGTACAGATACCTGCCATCCAAGTTGCTGAGCTAGTCTGGAAGTGAGATGTAGTAATTTTAAAAACTGTATCTCCTAACCGTGGGAAATAGCTTACATGTCCTTCAGTTGATGAGTGGATAACACATTTTGGCGTATCCATACAAGGCAACATCACTCAGCTACAGAAAGGAAGGAGGCGCGGAGGCTTCCTCCAGTGTAGATGGACCTCTGAAACACTGTGTCAGTGAGATTGGACAAAAACACCACAGATTATACGATTCCATTTATGTGTGGGATATCTGGAATCTGTAGAGACAATGTAGATTGGTGTTGCTAGGATGATGAAATGGGCAGAAATTGCTTAATGGGTAAGGGGTTTTACTTTGGAGTGATGGCATGTTCTGATGGGCAGTGGTTGTACAACACTGAATGCCGCCGAGTTGTTCACTTTCAAATGGTTTTGTGTTATGTGAATTTCACCTCATTAAAAAAAAATCCTCAACTATATACCACCCCTCCTTCTTCCTGGCAATTAAGTCTTTCACTTAGTTCAATTTCTTCCATTACTTAAAGCAACCTTTAAAGCTTTCTGTTTTTAGTTCTTTTTGGTAGATTTTTTTTTAAAGCTAAAGTGCTCATGCTTTAAAAGAAAACTGAGATAATAAATATAGAGATTACCTGTTGACTTCTTAATATATGAAACGAGAACATGTATGTGAAAATGTATAAAATTAAAAGTAAAGGGACTCCCATCCCCTTGACTCCTGCCTGAGTTACTCCTTCCAATGAGTCCAAGTGCCCCTAAGTGCTGAGCATTCCAGTCCTCTCTGAGGGGGGCAGGTCAGGGGTGCTCCATCCTAAGTTCTGAGTGTTCCAGCCCTGTCTGAGGGGGGCAGGTCAGGGGTGCTCCGTCCTAAGTCCTGAGCGTTCCAGCCCTCTCTGAGGGGGGCAGGACAGGGGTGCTCCATCCTAAGTCCTGAGCATTCCAGTCCTCTCTGAGGGGGGCAGGTCAGAGGTGCTCCATCCTAAGTCCTGAGTGTTCCAGTCCTCTCTGAGAGGGGCAGGACAGGGGTGTTTCGTCCTAAGTCCTGAGTGTTCCAGCCCTTTCTGAGGGGGGCAGGACCGGGGTGCTCTGTCCTAAGTCCTGAGTGTTCTAGCCCTTTCTGAGGGGGCAGGACAGGCATGCTCCATCCTAAGTCCTGAGGGTTCCAGCCCTCTCTCAGGGGGGCAGGACAGGGGTGCTCCATCCTAAGTGCTTGAGCGTTCCAGTCCTCTCTCATGGGGGCAGGACAGGGGTGTTCTGTCCTAAGTGCTGAGGGTTCCAGCCCTTTTGGAGTGGGCTGGGTAGGGTTGCTCCATCCCTCTTTGGTCCCTGAGTTAGTCATGTGGAGGCTTTTAAGGGTGATCTCTCTTGGGGGTCCAGCCATAGTTCATTCTCTGCTTCTGTTAGAGCCTGTCTCAGGCCCCTTCCATGCCTGCATATTCTTTGACATGGGTAAAAGGCTGGTTTTGAAAATGGCTGTGCAGATGTGTACTAACCACCTCCATTTCCAAGCTGATTGGCGCTGAAAATTCAAACTTTAAGGCAGGAGTTTCCAAGTGGTGGCCTGTAGCACGATCTGTTGGGCCTGCATGGCAGTGACCTCAGTGAATAGCATTTAAAAATCAAGTGGTTATAAAAATGTGGGTTCTTGCTTCTGACTAATCAGAACAGGTGGCAGCTGGGGCCATATCCCTGCAAGGACAGTGGACTAGAGGAAGGGGCTGCTTCACCTGGGCACGTCTTTGATTCTTTTTGCTATGTCTACAGCCCACATCTTTGTGAGGAGTTTACTACCAGTGAGGTCCTGTCTGACATCTGCCTTAAGGATAATGAACTCTCTCTGTGTGTGTGTGTGTGTGTGTGTGTGTGAGAGAGAGAGAGAGAGTTAGTTTACATGCACACAAACCAGAGAGAACCAAAATATTGCTGATATGAAGAAGTTAATAAAGAGCCAGAACCTTTCTTGCAAGGTGTTTTTTCCTGCACCTTATGATTTTCTTATGTATTTTCATCCTATTCCCATGGGTTCCTCAAACCTTTCTTTCCTTTTCTAGATTATTATTATATAGAAACGTTATATAGAAATATTAGTTTAAAGTTGGGAAAGGCCGGAAGTTTATCAAATTCCTGATTTCCCTAAGAACACAGAGATGGCTGGGACAGTAGCGAGGGCCCACCCTGGGCGTGGGTGTGAGCCGGAGCCACGTGTCCCAACCCAGGAGATGGGCTTGCAAGGAGCCTGGCCAGGTGTGGGCCTTGTCCTGCTGCTGCCCGGCTGTGTGGCAGGGGGCAAGTCACTCCCTTTCTCTGGGCCTCTTTCTTCATTCCTATAGCAAGTGTGATAACACTTGCTCTTAAGGCCCTTGTGAAAGTGAAATAAGATTGTGTATTTCAAGTGCTTTTCCCTTTGGTGGGCTTGCAGAAAGCAGCCAGTGCAAGGTGACCACTGGCCATCCGGGCACAGGGAAGGAGGGCATTCATTTCTTTTATATCATAACAAATTGAAAAGTAGAAACTCTGGGTGGGCAGGGACAAAGAAGAGACAGAAAAGAGAAATAATAAAAAGCTAAAGAGGCCCAAGGTTGATTTAAAAAGTTACATTTTGGAGCTGGATATAGTTTATCCTTTCTTTTGGAGATGAAAGGTAGTGGGTAGACAGTCAAAGACATAAAAAGTAGGATGTTAACTTTGAAAAACGACAATGTAGGTTAAGTACATACTCATAGAAGAACATTTTTTATTTCTGTGTGTGTGCCCTCGTGAGCTCGTTCTTTAAATATAGCTGAATATAGTCCCCAGGGGAGGGTTTGTAAAGACTCTTTGAGGTCTTTGGGAGAAGATGCTAAATTAAGCCAGGAAATTATTCCCCAGATCTGTGTGTGTGTGTGTGTGTGTGTGTGTGTGCGTGCGTGTGCATACATGCGTCTGTGCATCCTGATATGCGGTGTCTACTCAGCCTACTCATCAACCTCTTCCTTTTTTAATTTTGAAAAGGGAATTGAACATCAGTTAGTCTCAGGATAATTTTCCCCTGGGAGGCCTTTTATGGCTGAAGATGGGGTGCCATTCACCCCTGCCTCAGTGACACTGTCTCAGTCTTTATATAGCAACCTCTGAGGCCCCCAGCCATTTGTGTGAATGGGCCAGCACGTCATCGGGCTGTGTGTCTGTGTTTATGTTGGGTCCCTGGGGAATAGGGGTTGGTCCCCGCTCTGCCGATCTTTTTGAAACTGAGGCTTCATGGGGTCATTGCAGAGAAAGGAGGGGAATGGTTATGCTGGCTGGTCCTGTTTTAGGTCATGATAATAATAAGTAAGGATTTGTCCTGCCTATGTATATCACATTCCCAAGACATGTAATAGAAAAAGCTCAATTTGAGCCTGGATCCCTGTCACTGGGGCAGGAAATTACAGCTGTGAACCTGGTGGTTAGTGTTCTCTGGTGAGGCCTTGAACTTATTATTAAACACAGTTGACATTTCTGCCCAGCCCAGCCTGTGCTCAGTTCCTGGAGCCAAGGGGCAGGTTTTAGCTGTGGGCGACAGTCATTCTCCAGTTTATTAATTCCCTCACTTATGCACCCAACCTTTGATTCATTCAACAGCCCTCACATGTGTAACACTGGCCTCTGTGCACTGGCCTCTGTGCTCAGGGGACTTACAGGCTTGGGGGAGGGACTTTAGTGGGCGACCTGCAGATGAACGGCTCTGGCCATGTGGACAACGTGCTCTCATGGAGATGTGTATGAGGGGTGGTGGGTGCTTAGTTAGGGAAAGGAGGGTCCCGTCAATTCTGCTTGGGTTGTTTGGCTGTGAGGACATGGAAGCTACTCAAGTTGAGATATAGGCAGAGGCCTGCATGGTGTCTCAGGCCCTGGGGTGCAGGCAAGTCCAGCAGGAGTGGGATGGCCATCCGTGTGTGGCCACATGGGCACCACGGTCGGCTTGCTCTCACTTGCTGTTGCCACTCTCAGATGGCCATCTTGGTTTCCTTTGTACAGCAAGAGACCAAGTCAGCAATCAGTGAGTTCATGGAATTGGTACAAATTCTTTTTAAAGTTTTGGTTCTGAATGGCTTTTCCCAGGCTGCAGGGCTCAGTGGCATACTTTTGACATTTCAGACATCTCCAGCTTTGCTGACTTGGTGTCCTCTCTGCAGCTGAGGGATTTTACTGGCTCCCCTGTCTGATGGACTTCTGCCTGTGCCTTCTTCTGAACTTGACCTTGCCTAGCCCTTTGCACCAGCTGGCCAGAGAGCCCCCAGCAAACTGTCCTTGGCTCAGTTTCAGGTCTCGGCTAAGGATGAGGTCATTAAATTGATCTTTTGGCAAATTGGCCTTCAGTAAATGGACCTGGTAGAGTGACTTACAACCATTCTCTCTGGGCCACATCTGTCTGCTGCCGCCTTCCTTGTCTCTCTCGTCAGAGACTGTGGCACATCCAAAACTTCAGGAAGAGCCTGGATGATGGACTCAGTCTGCGTCAATGAGTCCCCCTTGGTCTCACCAGTATGGGTTGGGATGGGTGGGGAACAGAGGACTGTCTGAGCAGCAGCAAGAAAAGACAGGGCAGGCCCATTGACTTGTAAGACTGCTATAGCCAGAGGGAACAGGTAATTCCCAGTGGAAGCTCTAAGGGGCCCGGGAGGGGGGGCTGGGCCTTCCAGACTCTGGGAGCGGCCGGTGCCAACACACAGGCTCCAGAAGAGAAGAGAGGAGAGGAGAGCAGGTCTGATGTGTTGCAGACTGAGCAGGGAGGAGTGGAGGAGGCAGCTACAGGAGTGCCTGTGCCCTGGAGCTTAGGGGAGGGCCCGGGACCCCAGTGTCTGCGAGTGGAGCCTCGAGCGTAGATGTGGTTACCCCAGGGGGACCAGGAAGGATAGGGGAAGGAGATACAGGGCAGGAAGCTGTGTAGGGACAGCCAGAGGGACCCAAAGAAAAGGGGAGGAGGTCTTGCTGAGGGAGGAAGGGGTGAACCGCATTCGAGGCAGCTGCTGCTCAGTGGCTCTGTCCTTCTCATAAAGCTCCATCTGCAGTCTCTGGTTTGGGTACAGCCAGCGAGCCCAGCCGACTAGCACAGTGTCAGAGAGCTCCCACACGCACACAGCCACTTCCAGCCCTGAACTGGAAAGGCCTGGGGGGTGGGTCAGTGGAGGGAAGAGCATGTGGGTGTTCTAAGATGGGATTGGCAGGTGTTTTCTGTAAAGGGCTAGTAAATATTTGAGGCTATGCAGGCCCTGTGTTCTCTGTCATACCTCATGGCTACCCTTGTAGGGCAAAAGCAGACTTAGATGATACAGGGCTAGGTGAGTGTGGCAGTACTGCAGTGACGTTTATACTGCTCTGCCCTGCCCTGTGAAGTTGGCAACATTTCTCTGGTGGAGGGTGATGAGAGGTGGAGTGTCATTTGCCGGGGGCTCAGAGTGTGGGGCATCTGGACTCTTAACCTAAGACATGATTAGAAAAACGGTGTTCTTTTTACTTTGCCAGTTTGCTGCCCAGGGGAGCTGCAGGTTCCACAAAAGATGGACTGGTTTGGTAGTTGTAAGGCGGGCAGGTGGTATAGCAAAACTCTTACTGAACTTGGTCTTCTGTTTCATGTTAAGAAAGATGGTATGAAAGTTCATATATAGTTTTTATTGCTTCACTTTACACATTTAAATATTATTGTATCTGAAACTTATTTTGATACATTACAGAAACAAAGATTTAAGTCTTAATTCTTGCTTTCAAAATGGTTCCTTGCCTGGCAGCATTTATGGACAAATCCATCCTTTCCACGGTGATTTGAAATGCTGCTTTTTATCCCAGATCGATTTCTGATGGTTGAAGTTAACGTTCTCCAGAGTCCATGATAGGATTTGTGCTTCAGTCCTCTGAAGCCAAGCAGGGACCCAGTTTTGAGATGGACAGCCATTCACTATCATACAACTCTGATACCTCCTGGGAAATGGTTCCTCCACCAAGCATTAGGAGAGGGAAACTCTGGCGTGGCCGGCCTCTGCAGAGGATGCGGTGCACACAGTAAGTAAAGCAAGCAGACAGCCCTCAGAATGGGAGAAGATATGTGCAGGTTATGTCTCTGACAAAGGTTTAATAACCAGAATCCACAGAGAACTCAAACGCATTAGCAAGAAAAAAACAAGGGATCCCATCGCAGGCTGGGCAAGGGACTTGAAGAGAAACTTCTCTGAAGAAGACAGGCGCATGGCCTACAGAC
>CAUYPK010011621.1:0-63350 GCA_963574355.1 Loris lydekkerianus | reverse complement strand
CCATATATTCACACACTGAATATCATATAATACTTTCAATGAATGGACCAGCATCACAAGAATGACACAGAAAAGTCTCAATAACACTCAGAGGGGAAAATCAATTTACTGACTTACATAATAAAATATTGTCTATATATAAAAAAATAATAAAATAAATAAATAAATAAATAAATATTGTAATAATGATAATTTAAGCTTTGTAGAGTGGTTTCAAGTTTATAAAGCACTTTCATATTTGTTGTCTCTTAGCCATTTCAAGGGGTTACAGATCCCCCAAAGCCTGATGTGAGGACTAATGGGCCACAACACCAAGTTAAGAATCCCTACTTTAAACAAAACTGGCCCTGACATAGAGTATGACCATAACCCCTTATGTCTGCATTTGCAGAGTAAGAGAAATTGAGCACCAGAACTAACCACTACATGAGCCTTGCTCTCTGGCTTGAAGCCCAGTTGTGAGAAGACAACGAATGACAAGTACAAGAATAAAACCTGAGTTTGTTTTTGTTTTTTCCTGACTTTTCATTTTAAAAATGTAATTCTTTTAATCAATTGTACTAATAACATATGAAATAATGCATATGATAACTAGAGGCACATTTTTGTGAGCTTGGTTAGACAGTAGCGTACCAATGGCTCATACCTATAATCTCAGCATTTTGGGAGGCTTAAGCAGTAGGATCACTTCAAGCCAGGAGTTCAAGACCAACCTGGGCAATATAGTAAGACCTCCTTCTCTACAGAAAAAAAAAAAAATGATAGTGGTATACCAAAGAAGGAACTTGATGGAAATGTCTTTTAATTATAAAGCAGGAATAGAGAAATTTTTGGTCTTTAGTTAAATACTATATAATGAATAATGTTGAGTCTGTTGCATTTCTGTCATGGCTATTGGAAAGGAGAAAAGGGAGCAAGGAAGGGGATACTAGGAAGAAAAGAGAAAGACAGATAAGGAAGGAGTAAAATACAGAAGAAGAGAAGATGAAATAGACACCCAGAGAAAGAGAATTGGAGGGACTTTAAAAATAGGGGAAGGAAGTTCTAAAGTAGTAATGTTTATTTAGCCCTATTAATACTTTTTAAAGACTATTCTTTAAAATGCTAACTTCTCCTTTGTTCTTCACCTTTACTCCTTGGTAGAGTCTCAGCTCATCCCTGCTGGCTACCTGAAGAATCAGACTACCTAAGACTTGGGCCTGGAACAATCCTGCTTTGTTCATGGATGCCCCAACTAAAACTTGACTATGTTATAAAAAGAAACTGTACACAAAGGGAGGTTCCTCTCTCAGTTGTCCTCAGAGCTAAATGGAAATAAGACAGAGGGCATACTCTGCTGGCAGATAAAAGTCCCTCACCCCTTTAGTCCAAATCCTTGGGATAGCTTTGAGCAATGTTTACTTAATAACAATCTAAGTAAGTAGAAGTACCTGAGTGTTGGAAAAATTTTGGCTTTTTTCATATTTTAAGCTGGAAATTTTGGTTTGCAAGGCAATTTTACTTATGAACTATGTAAAATTCTTTTGAGTTAGATAGCTTAGAAAATATAGAACATATTATTTCTTCATGAAACCCATAAACTTAGGAATTACTAACTGTTTCATTATTAAGCTTCACTTTCCACCAGTCTTCTCTACTCAAATGAAAAGTGTCCATGACAGCTAATGTGAAGGTGGGAGTTATATACTAGGGGCACTGTATATTAAGTTTTAAAAATAATTTCGTCTTTGTCGTTTCTGATTGATGAGATTAGAGATACAATTTCACATGCAGTGACAGAGCCCCTGTAGTAACCTGCAGGACTTCTTGTGATCTGAAAGCCACCCTTCACTCACACACAGCCTCCAGCCATGCCCATTCTGCTCCAGCCACACGTGCCTTCTTGATGCTTTTTGCGTGTTCCCACCCCGGGTTCTTTGATTTTGCTCTTCTCCGACCTATAATAGCTCAGTCTTGCCCCGTATGGCCATGACAAGCCCTCTCCCTTCCTTTAGGTTTCAAGTCCTCATCCAGGAAGGCCCTCCCTACTCATCCCATCTCACATTCAGCTTTTCTTAATACTTCATATCCCCATCCCTGCTCTGCTTTTTCTTTCCCTAAATTTTACCTATTTTTGTTTGTTGTCTGTCACTCTCAGCTAGATTATAAGTGCCTCAAAAACGGTACTTTCATGTGTCTTTACTGCTATATCCTCAGTGCCTAGAAGAATCCTTGCCACATAGTTGATGGTCAATATATGTTAAATTAATGAGTAAATATATGTTTATATTTTCAGGATCATACTTACATATGATCGTTCCCCCATGGAAAAAAATTAGCAGTCTGACAATATTAAATTGGAGAATAATACATATATGTGTACTAGATCTAAAGTTTTAATTTCAAAAGGATAGATGTGAAAACCTGAGTGAATGATAGAGATTCAAATGATGGAGTGGCAGAGACTTTTACTGCCACATAACACGATGTTAGGCTGTACACCAGGAAAGATCATTTCTGTTCCTTGTAGACATTGTGGCTAGAAGTTTTCAAGTGCAAGATTTGTCCACTCTGTACCAACCTTACTTAACCCCTTCCTTGTCCCTCTGGTGTCCTGTTCCCATGTCTGGCTTATCTGGCTTTGGAACCTCTGTTTGCCCTGAAGCCTGCAGGTCCATTGCCTTATCACCTGGCTCAGAGACCATGTCCTGCCTCCAGGCTCAGCCTGGCAACCTATTTTCCTGTCTGCTTTGGTCTGGAGGATAGATGTCTTAGACAGAAAACAATCCAGGAAAGTTTCTGGCAAAAGACTTTGCTCCACTGAGATGCTTTTTTATTTTTTCCTTTCTCTTTTCCACCATACTTTTGAAGTTATCTGGAAAACAAATATCAAATTGCACAATGACTCCTACCTATGAGGACATAAAGTTGAAATCATTAGAACAGATTTGGACAAACACATGTTGAAAAGGTATGTCATGGTTACCCAAAAATGTGGTGCAAAGAGCACTTTAAAAGGCATGGGATGAGGAGTTACTGAAGCAGTCAGGAATCTAATGAGGAATTTATAGACCTGCAAAGGCAAGACATGGAGCCCGGAAATCTGCCACTTTCCACCAACTTAATCCTCTGGGCCAAGTGTGAGATAAGACCCTGCTAATTCTAATCACATTGAAACATTTTCTATTACACCCATAATAATGGAAAATGGAAAAGGGCCATCTTGGGATTGTAAAGGTTTTTCTGGCTCCAAAACTGGGTGGGAGAAAGGCCTTGGTTTGAAGGTCTTTATCAAAGCAGAATAATGGCTCCAAAGATGTGTCAGATGATTCCTAAAATCATCTGTTACCTTACTTGGCTAATGGACTTTGTAGAAGTGATTAAGGATTTTGCAGAGGGAGACTAGCCTGGATCACCTGGGAAGTCCTAATGCAATCATAAGAGTCTTTATAAGAGGGAGGCTGGAGAGTCAGAAGGAGATGTGATGACAGAAGCAGAGGCCAGAGTGATGCAGAACCACCAGGCAAAGAACATGGGCAGCTTCTAGAAGCTGGAAAAGGCATGGAAGTGAATTCTTCCCTAGAGCTTTCAGAAGGAACTTAGCCCTGCCTACTCATTTAGGAATTCTGACCCCACCAGAACCATAAAATAATTACTTTGTGTTATGGTAAGCCATTAGGTTTTTGGCAATTTGTTACAGTCGTAACAGAAAACTAATACATATTTCTTATCTCACTCCAACATGCAGTCCATTAACAAACCCAGTTTGAGAATGTCCTAGGTCAGTGATCCCTAGCCTTTTTGGCACCAAGGACCAGTTTCACAGAAGACAATTTTTCTATGAGATGGGGCTGGGAGCACTATATTTTCATAAGGAAGGTGCAACCTAGATCGCTGTCATGCACAGTTTATAGTAGAGTTTGAGTTCCTATGAGAATCTAATGCCACCGCTGATCTGACAGGAGGTGGAGTGGAGGTGGTGATGTGAGTGGTGGGGAGCCTCTATAAATACAGATGAAGCTTTATTTGCATGCCTGCCTGCTCAACCCCTGCAGTATGGCCTGGTTCCTCACAGGTCACAGAGGGGTTGGGGACAACAGTCTAGGCAGGCTAAGGCAGAAGATACTGAAGTTGTGTGCAAAATCAGAACTCATGCAGCAGCAGCTCTTAACTGACTGCAAAGGAGCAAACTTGCAAATAGCCATGGCATGCTCCATGCAGAGGCCCACACGAAATAAATGCCACATACACTCGGACAACTGATGTATTTATTGAGTCACAAAGATGGGCTTCAAACCAGATCTGTGTTGACCACCTGTAATCAATCTCGTCCTACCCTTGCTATTGCCTCTACTCTTTAAGGTAACTTGTAAAGAATAGTCTGGATCCACTGAAAGAGAAATCCAAAATGAGTAAAGGTATTAGTCCCTGGCCTAGGATGTTCTTATCACAGAAATTCTACTCTGCTCCTCAGCTCTCTGTGGACCTCTGACCTCCCATCCTCTTCCTCCAGTTGAAAGCTTTTTTTCTTTTTTTTTTTTCTTTTGCAGTTTTTGGCCCAGGGCTGGGTTTAAACCCACCACCTCCTGCATATGGGGCTGGTGCCCTACTCCTTTGAGCCACAGGCACTGCCTGAAAGCTTATTTTCAAGACAAGACCTGATAAACCTATTCACTAGAAAGTGAACAATGGCTGCAACATTGAAACCATACCCTCAAGGGATATTTGCTTTACAACAAAGATCAGAATAAGACAGTAAGGGCCTGAAGGATGAGAACTACCTCCAGGTTCCTTATCTTTGGCATCCTCATACTTAGTATCTTGACTTGAACTTAGCTGGCTTTGGATCTGTACTTACTGATGAATTCATGAAATCATACCAGTGTACTCCTCTCCCTAGGGTATCCCCTCTAAGTGTTAGCACCTCCTGTAAGATAAAGATAAAAACGTGTTTTCATGACCCAAAACAAAAGAGATCTTGGAATAAGACATAGTAAAGATAACCATCACTCTAACGTTACTTTAGGTTTCAAATCACTTTTTAGAGCATGAATTTAATTATTCTAGTAATAAGAAGTGTCCCTAAAAGGCTGTAAGTACAGAAAGGTCATATAACTTGGAACATGACATAGACTGAGAAATGGAAAATAAGACATTTTCAATTCAGCTGAACAGGGGGGCTGAGATCTCTAAATTACCTGGTAGCTTTGATGAGCATTCACAGAGCCTTCCGTTACTTAGAACTTCAAAGCATCAGACTAATTTGATGGTCCAGAATTTTTCTATGCTCATCATTAAAACCTCATCATTGGCTAAGCCTTAAAAAATCCCCTGCAAACTTCAAGTCTGGCATATAATAAATGCTCCAGGATGGTAGCTATCATCAACTTGGCCCATCTTCAGTATTTTCTGCCTTATCAGTATCTTATCCCAGCTATAACCTGGGGCCAAGGAGGGTCTCAATGAGATTTGTAGGCCTCATTAAACGTTATGCAAAAATTTATGATTATGTGCATGGAAGCTATTTTAAAGGAGTAAGTCTAGCTGAGGAAGGTTTAGAACCCATTGCTTAAGTGGTTTCAATAATCATGTCTCATTAACGTAATAAAAACCTCCCCTTTTTTGGTGTAGTGATGTCAAGTAACCTTTTCATTCAGTCAGGTGATCATTGGATTAGTTTCTTATTGCTGCTATAACCAATTACCACATACTTAGTTGCTAAAAATAACACAAATTCTGGAAGTCAGAAGCCTGAAATGAGTCTCAATGAGCTAAAGTCAAAGTATTAGTAGGAGTGCAATCCTGCTGGGGGCTCTAGGGAAAAAGAATCCATCCCCTTGTCTTTTCTGGCTTCTACAGGCTGCTGGCAGTCCTGGGCTGGTGGCCTCTTTACCTCTTCAAGGCCAGCCATGGCCCATTAAGTCTTCCTGGCTTTGATCCCTTTGAAACTGACTGTTCTACCTCCTGCTTCCACACTTGAAGAACCCTTGTGAAGATGTCAGGCTCACCAGCAAGGTCTAGGACAATATTCCCAGTAATCCCACCCGCAGCCTTAACTCTCCCTACCCACGTAACCTAACATATTCACAGGTTCCATGGGGAAGTGGACATCTGGGATGTGGTGGGGTGAGAGGCATTATTCTACCTACCACAGTTACTTTACACATTCCTTGACCACCTACTTCTATTGTAAGGTTTGTAAGGAATTTTGAAGATAAACTGCTTTTGACATAGTTGTCATTCTTTAGGCAACAACAATAAAGATGATAATGACACCTATCATTGTGGAGCCTTTATTATATGCCAGGCTTGATTCTAAATTCATTACATAACTTAACTCATTTAATCATACAATCATCATAGGAATGAGGTGGTATTGTTACCACCATTTTAGAGAAAAGAGAAGAGGCACAAAGAGACTATTTGGTGACCAATCATAAAACAAGTTTGGTGGCAAGGAAGGGTTTAAACCCAGAAATTCAGACTTGGGAAAACTTGAGCTCTGAATAATATTATTATTATTAATTTTTTTTTTGTTTTAAACAGAGCCTCTTTCTTTCACACTGGCTACAGTCCAGTAGCATCATCATAGCTCACAGCAACCCGAAACTCCTGTGTTCAAGCAATCTTCCTGCCTCAGCCTCCCAAGTAGCTGGGACTACAGGCAACCACCACAAAAGTCAGCTAATTTTTCTATTTTTAGTAGAGACAATGTCTTGATCTTGCTCAGGCTGGTCTCCAACTTCTGAGCTCAAGTGATCCTCCCACCTCAGACTCCCAGACTGCTAGGATTACATGGATAAGCTACTGTGGCCAGCCTCTGCACCATATTATTTATAGTTCATTCTTTAATATAGCATTGAGAAAAGTTAAAGAAAAATGGTCATTAAACAAAATCAGTATAAATCATAAAAATAATGTAATATGACAAGCTAAGAAAGGACAGTGGAAATTAGGATTATTCTGTCATAACAAGGAATGTTAAAAAAGAAAGGACCATATTATGGACACATGAGGACAACTTAATAAAAATAACCAATGTACAGCCATTGTTACCACTATTCCTTTAAAATAATGCCTGTCATAAAAACAGCTGAAGTTTTCATAGGGAGTATAAATAACAATTTATAAAGAAGCCTGCAAAATGTAATAGCATCCCGCATTCAGGAAACATTCAACAACTCTAAAATATGTGAGTGCACACTGAGGGGAGTCATAACAGCTTAGATGGGAATGAATGACCTCAACCAAACCCCAACACTGTGAAAAAGATTTCTATTCTTAGATGCAAGTAAATATCAGATCATTCATCTTGTTTTCAGATTTGAAGCTACCAGAATAAAATTAAGTCTGCAAAATTCAAGGATGACTGCTTCTTAGACATGGAAATTGTATCTTCTGAATGTGACGCTACAGAAAAAAAAAAAAGAGAGAGAGAGCTAGAGAATATTGTTTCTCAGCAGAAAGCAGCTGTGAGTCTGGAATAGTGATTTAGTAAGGTTTCCTAGCTGTGCACATAAAAGGATGAGAAGACATTTGACAAGATGAGAATAAGAGCTGGCCACTCAATTTGAGAAAAGGTTAGGAAAATACAAAGAATTTTTTTTTAAAGTATCTTTGAAAGGATAACTGAAAGAAAAGGTAAGAAAAGAGAAATTTTTATTTTAAAGTCTCATTTCATTTCACTTTACTTTTGACAGTAAAAATGACAGCAAGGTCCTAACTCTATTGTCTCCCAGTGATGTCCTCATAAAAGTCTTTGGTTTACAAGTCTGTTTACAAACCCAAAGATGAATTTCCTCCCTGGCCTCTTACAGCCACAGGTCGGGATCTCAGCCGTCAAACTGTGCCCTTTCTGCTCCTCACACAGTGACCAGGAATGATATGATTTGAAAACAGACACTGGAGGGAGAAGTTGCTATTTCTGCAAAGAAGGGTAGTCTATGCTTCAAATGATTGATGAGTTCTCTAATATAACTACTAGGAAAAATAAATACTTCAGCTGCAATGACCTGAAGACACACATGAGAAACTCACTTTGTACAATGATCTGTTCATGTAGGAATCGTGATGACGGTGAACGGTGAGCAACATACAACCAAAACAGGAAACACGCTCTGTTAAACTAAAAATATGGAATGTTCAAGAAGCAGCCTGTGTTTCTTTTATACACTGCAACCAATAATCTAAGGTGCTAATGACAGTATCAGAGCTGTAATTTCATCCCAAAAGAAACATCTAAAAGGGTAAAATAAGTAAGTTGGGAAACATCTACCCCCAAAAGTACAGTACCATTTTTTTTTCATATTTCCATAACAGTGTCCCTATGCTATCTCTGTGCTTTGCTGACAACAATCTATTAACATTATTAGTAAGGAGACATGTTTTTGTTTCTGTTGCTTAATATTTTCATTAATGACTCTGAGAGAAGACTTTCACATTAACAATAAATGGTAATGAGAAGACAGCAGAGAATATCTTCAAAAACTCCAAAATCAGATTAGTTTTGAGAAATGAGACTACTGAGTTCAGTACATCAGAAGAGGAAGAACAAACGTCACAGTGTGAAATGGGGGGATGGTCTGGCTGTGCGGACTGTGGAAAGGATATGTAGCTTACACTGTCCTCCAATGCCATTGAACACCCTCTTCCCCCAAAACACACCCCTTTTTGTCCTACTTGCGATGCATTTTTGCTCACTTTACCAAACTCTTTCCTAGTTCTTATTCTTTTTTATTTATTTTTGTTGTTGTTGTTGTTTTTGAGACACAGTCTCACTGTGTCGCCCTTGGTAGAGTGCTGTGGCGCCACAGCTCACAGCAACCTCAAACTCTTGGGCTTAAGTGATTCTCTTGTCTCAGCCTCCCAAGTAGCTGGGACTACAGGCGCCCACCACAACACCTGGCTGTTTTTTGTTGCAGTTGTCATTGTTGTTTTTAGCTGGCCAGGGCCGGGTTCAAACCCGCCACCACAGGTGTATGTGGCTGGCACTGTAACCACTGAACTACGGGCACCGAGCCATAGTTCTTCTATTAACACATAATCGATTTGCTGTGATGCAGACACAGTGACAGTATTTAAATGGTGGACAGAGAACCACGTGATAAGGTTAGGATGGCCGCATATCCAACCAACTTCGAGCTAAAGTTAAGCCTGCAGATATATAGTGAAGGACAGAATATTTTCCCTTACTGTTCCAGTAAGCTATATGGCATGTGTCTGCCTCAAGCAAGCACTGTCTTGAGGCAGACACATGCCATATAGCTTACTGTAACAGTTACATTTCCTCCTGCCAAGCTCATTATGATGTCCTTGGCAGTCTGGTATGCTGGAAAAAGGCTTATCAATTCCTGGCTGTGGGATCAAAGACCAGATAGTTAACTTTGCTGTGCCTCATCTGCAAAATGGGCCCAATAAAAACACATGCACCTCATCTACACAGTGGACATAATAAAACTACTTGCTGGCCTCACAAGAGTTTTTATCCTTTCTTTCTTTAATTTTGGATTATATAAGGGTACATATGATTGGGTTACGTCACCTGCGTTTGTTAGGTTGCATCTGAATCCTAGTAGAGTTCTTCATCCATAAGGTGTGCCATATATCCCTACATTGAACTGGTTAGGTGGATCTTACCAAGTCCCTTCCCTCCTTCCTTCCTCCCTCCTTGAATTATTGTGTTTTTCTCTCATACAGGCATATAGTTGTTCACCTACTAGATTCAAATTCCTCACAAAGTATTTTGAGATACAAACTGATTATACACCTGGATGTACTTTGTAATGGGCAAATATTACTAGAGTACAATGTCCAGTTCTAGCTATAAATAAATAATTGTCATTACAGGAAATGGAGAAAGTTTTATAGATAAACCATGGAAAAATATTTTAAGATTTGGGAAAGTTAGCACGGAAAGATATTATTCTGTGGGGGGGGGGGGGAAGGACAAAAATTAGGCCATTTCATAGACTTTAAATATTAATACATACTATGCTTTCATTAAGCAGCTGAAACAAAAATAACTGAACTAAAGATTTTTTAAAAAGAAGAATTGGGTTTATACGGTCTTATAAAGGATTTAGGTAAGTTTACCAAAAAAAATGTGTTCAGTAAGAGTTGGGATATAGTGAGGCAGTACAATGTTCATCCCTAGAAATCTTTACTAATTAGGCAAATACTCTTCTGAGACAACAAAAGAGAAGCCTTCTGGAAAACACAGATGATTTTAGATAACCTTCTAAAGTAAAGTTGGCCAACTTTTTCTATAAGGGTCACCATGTAGTAAATATTTTAGGCTTTTAGGGCCATATGGTCACTTTGACAAGTACTCAACTCTGCCAGGGTAGTGGGAAAGAAGCCATAAACAATAATTAAATGAATGGCTGTAGCTGGGTTCCAATGAAACTTTATTTACAGCCTCTTTGCCTACTTGCCCTGGCAATGGAGACCCATTCACTGACTATGGCGAATGTATCCTGCTTTGTAAGCCTTCCTACTCTAAGCCTATCTTTCTCTTCCTCCATAAACGTTGAGACTTGCCTTGAAAAGAGGTGGGGGGGGAAGGAGGGAGGGAGAGAGACAGGGAGAGAGAGGAAGGGATGGAAGGAAGGAGAGAGAGGAAGGGAGAGCAAGAGGGAGGGAGAAAGAGGGAGGGAGGGAATGAAAGAAAGAAGGAAGGGAGGGAGGTTGGAAAGGAGGGAGGTTGGAAGGGAGGGAGGTTGGAAGGGAGGAAGGAAGGAAGGATTACAATATGTGGCAGGCTGGATTTGGCTGGTAGGCCATAGTTTTCCAATTCTTCATCTAAAGATTCCTTCCAGTCCTAGGAGTCTAATAAGTAAAACACAGCTGTAGCGAATGGTGAAAATCAAGCCAAATGAGAAATACACATTATACTGCTTAAGCTGAGTAGAATGTCACAGGAGTCAGTGCCATTCTTCCACCTAGATTTTAGGAATATAATTAATCGATCTTCATAATTAGCTCATTAGGATAATATATCATGCGTGATTATTTTTCCTTTTTAGCAAAACATAAAAATGTTTACATATGTTTATGGCTGTAATACCCAGATTTTGTAATCCAAGTGTATAATATTACAATCTGGTACACTAGGAAGCATATGCCATCTGTTCAGCTTCTCACCCTGTCTGCCAATGGGAAGTATTTTTAGATAAGGTAAGATGTGTGTGAAAAGATACTACCTTTGTCCTTTTTCTAGCTGCTTCTCTTTTATGTCAACCTTCTTCCTCACCCTATCACACTCTTGCAAAGAAGACTGAAACAGCATCCCCAGCCCAGGAAGAGGGCCAGACCAGGTGAGGAGGCCAGAGCCAGCAAACCACACCAGAGGGGTCTGTAAGGGTTACAGCTGGAAAATGATTCCACACTTTCTATCTGTAAGCCCATGGGCCAGAAAGCAGAGTGCAGCACATCACTTTGCTCAGAAACCAGGCCAACCTGAAGCAAAGTGTGAGCAAAAGGAAGAGTGGGTGTGAAGCGAGAGTTCAGGAAGGATAACAGGCTGCAGTGCCTGGAGCCCATTCTTCTGGCATCCTGCCCTGAGTTGTGTGGGTGGATCAGCCTCCTTGAAACCCGGGGGTGAGACAAACAACCCCCCATACTGCTGTGCCTGCAGCCAAATCATCTTGGACTTTGATCACATCAACTTCTCTGCCTTGGTGGTGTGTTTATTTCCTAATATTGCCTAATGGAAAGGTTGGGTGATTTTTTTTTTTTTTAAGTCTAATGAGTGAAATGAACTAACCATTGTCATCCTAATCATTCTAAAGACGTAGTATATGTGAATATGTGGGTATGGCTTAACGTAAACATATATATGTATTCATACACAAACACACATACGAATATATGTATACACGCATATATGTGTATATATGGGCGTGTGTATATAGATACAGAGTCAAGTGTGGCTTAAGAAAAATGCATCATTAGGCTATTTTTTTTTCATTGTGCAAACATCATAGGATGCGCTTACACACCCAGGCTACATGGTATCACCTGTTGCTCCTGGGCCACAAATCTGTGCAGCATGTTACTGTATTGAACATTGCAAGCAATTGTAACATAATGGCAAGTACTTGTGTATCTGAATATATCCAAATATGGCGTTATAAGCTTATAGGTCCACTGTCCCTTATACGGTCCTCTGTTGTTGATTAAAATGGGTTATACCACACACCATCCTCTCTCATGTATGTGTGTGTTTGTGTGTGTGTGTGTTTGAGGGGGTTTTTTGTTGTTGTTTTTTGAGAAAGAGTCTCACTTTGTTGTCCTGGGAAGAGTCCCGTGGCATCCTAGCACACAGCAATCTCAAACTCTTGGGCTCAAGCAATCCTCATACTTCAACTTCCCAAGTAGCTGGGACTACAAGTGCCTGCAAATGATGCCTGGCTAGTTTTTGTATTTTTAGTAAAGATGAGGTCTCATTCTTGCTCAGGTTGGTCTCGAACTCCTGAGATCAAGCAATCTGCTCGTCTTGGCCTCCCGGAGTGCTCAGATTACAGGCATGAGCCACTACACCCAGCCTATAGGTGTGTTTTTGCGTATATGTGCATGTGTGTGAAGATATATACATATATGTGTGTGTGTGTGTCCTCTGTGAATTACAAGCAATTACTTATAAATATCCCAATTTTAAGTAGCTTGATACAGTATTCAGAACTTAGGAAATATTCAGAGCTGAGAACTTATATTACCTGAAGCCTCCGATTTAACAATAAGCCTGTTAAATGTCAGCACCATGAGTAAAGAAAGGTTTTGCAACCTGGAATTATTAACAGGAAGCTCAGGATAAAACATGGAAAAAGTAAAATCCTTTGAAGCTTGTGCTATAAACTTGGTCTATATCACTTAGGGTTATTTCTGTTGTAAGTGACAGGTGACAGAAGCTCCAATTCCAACTAGTATAAGCTGAAGAGAAAACAAACAAAAAAAAAAAGTGGGGTAGCAAAAAGGCCAGCAGTAGAACTTCAGCTGCTGGTGGATTCAGGTCCAGACAAGGAGAATCCAGAGTGGGCTCTCCACTGCTCAGCACTGCCTGCTCGGGAGTGTATTCCATTCCATCTCCATTCTCAGGGGAATGACAGAAAGATAACTATGGTTCAAACCCAGCAAGCAAACCCCACAGCAAATGGCTGATGGTTCCAATGGGGTTATGTGCCCTTTCCAGTCCAATGCCTGAGTTTCTTAGTGAAGCTGGGGTCACATGCCAACCCCAGAAGCAGAAGACCTATATGGACTTGGAAAAAAAGGAGCACACAGAAGAAAACTGGGGACTTCATCACAAGAAGGAGAAGTAATTCTGGACAGTGGACAAACTTTTTCCTAGGAACTCAGCATACCCATCCCTGTGGAACAAAGAACAATTCAATGGTGTGCAGGAGGCTAATGGCAGAAAGGAGATCAACAGAGGTGAGAATGTAACTTTAAGCCAAAAAAATAAAAGAACAGAAAAATGGATGGTTTGACACAGTCTACATTGCCCAGGAAGGCATGAAGATTATCTCCTTAAGAAGCTTCCTACTGCTGGGCGTGGTGGCTCATGCCTGTAATCCTAACATCTTAGGAGACTAAGGCAGGAGGATCATTCCAGGCCAGGACTTCAAGACCAGCCTGAGCAAGAGAGAGAGAGCTCATCTCTACAAAATATTTTTTTGAAGTTAGCCAGGTTTAGTGTCCCTGTAGTCCTAGCAACTCAGGAGGCTGAGCAGGAGGATCACTTGAGCCCAGGAGTTAGTGGTACCACTGCACTCCACCTTAGGAAACAGAGGGAGATCTTATCTCTTAAAAAAAATAAAAGTGAATATAAAAAGGTACCTGCTGCCATTGCTGCCAGTGGAAGGTTCACTGGTGTTACAGTGGGAGCCATTAGGAAAACAAAGTTCACCGACTCTACTAACTCAGCCAAAACACAGTTATAATCTACAGTGAAGCTAGACTCCACACTAGAGTCCTAAAATACTCTCACAAAATGCAACATCATGTCACATCTCATCATAGATCTAGCCCAGGGAACCTCTATTACTCCTTTCAAAAGCACAAAAGTGATAGAAACAGCATGTATGTACCCATTACAATTTCCTTCTGGAAATATGAATGCCTTCTACATTTTTCACAGCTGTAGCAGCCTTTTTCATTCTCTATTTAGTAGATGGGAAAAGGAAGGATCAGCAAAAGGAAACTCATTTTAGGTGGAAACTAAGACAAAAAAATTGCTATTGAAACCTTAAAATTATCTTCTTTATGATCTTTATTTTGGACCTTTACAGAGAACATTAAAAGCAAAATTTACATCACCAGGATAATTCCAGAGAAAACTTGAAAAGTCATAGCATAGATAAATTGATATGAATTTGATTATACTTTGTATAAATTGATTTTTTGTTCACCTTTCTGAGTTGGCTGTGTTTAAGAACAAATGACCTTTCAGCTAAGATCTTAAATACACAGACTCAAGATGATTCTGCAGTAATTGTCCATTGTAAATTAATAAGATAAAGCTCTGTGAAGTTTCCAAGGAGGAACTTCCTCATCAGGAAATACCGTTTATTTTTCTTTCTAAAAAATAATATTAGATGTAATGCTTTTCAGCTGACTATAAAAAAAATCAGTGATTCATGTTTGTTTCACGCCACCATACTCTGTGAAACTGATCTATACCAAGACTTATCTGCCTTACATCATGTAAGTTTTCAAAAAGTCTAAATAATTCAGGACTTTAGTTCATTTTTCCTTACTCATAAAAATAGACTTCAGAAAGATTGTTTTGAAATGTTACATTTCCCTTCATTTTTCAAAGTATTTGGAATGCAACAGGCAACCAATAGAGAAAAGACAGCTCATTGTTCTATGTTTTTTCCCCACAGAGAATTTATGTCTCAAAAAATACTTTTTAAAAACAAAGGTTATTTAATATCTCCCTGGCCAACACAGAAATTGCTATGAATTATTCTTGTACACTATTCTTAATTATAAGATAAGTGATCTTTCTGTGTTAGTTTAATTCCATCCTATTTATCTTCTCTAGTGGTGTGACACATTGCAAATACCATTTAGGAAGTTTTATTAATAAAGACCTAATCCCATGGCTTGTAGGACATGTTTCAAAATAATGTTTTAACCATAGTAAAGCTCAGTGACTTTAACACCCTCTTGAAAATTAGAACTGTCCCCTCACATGAGGTAAAGTCATCTTTTGTAGTGTGATTGGTGGTGATTCCTCAGAAGGGGCCTCAAAGAATTCACAGCAAGTGATCATCTGGGGTCTATGAGTACCTTCCAAATATATCAAGGATTATCAGTTTTGTTCTACCTCAGAGTAAATTTTCCACATAGTGTAAAACCAGGATAAGAAACCAAGGGAGATACTAAACCATAGCACTAATGTCCTATAGAATCAAATGCAGTTTTACCAAGAGAATCTTTGGAGATTTTGCTTTAAACACACATATACACATGTCCATACAAATGGATGGTCAGAAGGCACACACCCACACAGACACACACACATATTTTTCATTTATTGGTTTTAGTTGACTGATCTGAGAACTTCATCATTGTATATAATACTATTTCTCTTAGAGCTCATATCTATATATGCATGTGCCCCAAAACAACTACATTATGATAAGGTTTGCATATTTAGTAGCTTAACATATCTTTCTAGGCTAATTCTGCATGTTCAGGTGTAACAGGACAGTGTTAGAGTTAGGTCATATTTTCTCCTTTTGATTTGGGCAAACTATGAATTAATTTAAATAATTTGAAATCTGTGATGGCAATCAGGAAAGGAGATCATATTCTTATTCTGCCTGTCTAAAATTTACAAGGAGTTTTGAAAAGAGCTCAGTTTCAGAGTTTCAGAGCTCTGGCTTGAGCAGTTCCCTGCAACTAAAGGCAATCTTGCTATGATTGAAAATGGAGGCGTCAACCCAGGCAGGCCAACGGAGGGAATAGCTGTTTTAAATTACTTCCAAAGCTCAAATAAATTCTCTCGAATAGAAATCTGCCTTTATCCTTATTTTCTATCTCCAGGAGATGATATGTGTTTTATTCATTATGAATCATACTCTCCATTCCTTTCTACTGAGGCAAGAAAGAATGAGCAAAATACACTCACAGACTGAACCACAGTGGGCTTTGTTTACTACTTAAGGCAAATAGTAAATAAAATTATCCAGTGATTTATTACATAAAAAATATACCTTATGCTTGAATAGCCCTTGACCACAGATAAGTTTATTTTAAAAATAGAAATAAAAATATGTGGAAAACGCCTTGTCAACTTTAAATCCCTATAAGGATTGGCTATTATAGGCCATTTCAATTGTTCCTCACAATAATCTTTTCAGTAAACAAATAAGATATAATGTTCCGTAGTTTCTGCAGTTTTTAAAATTCAGACAAAAACATTAACTGACTAGGATCATGTACTTGGTAATAGCAGAAATAGCTCCTAATCCCTTAGCTTCTGAATTTCTCCCCTGTAATCTCTTTTTAAACAAAGCAGGATTTTAGAAATAAATACTGTTTGTGCATTTACCACACACAGAAAAAATATTTGTACTGCAAGTTTGCTTCTACTTAGTTAAAATTTACTAATATCCGATCATGGCCTAAAAGTCTATTCTTTTCAATTGTATTTACAGTGTTTACAGGGAATGTCACTTGACCACAAATTGTTTCAAACTTTTTCATAATAGGGTTATTTCTTTGGAAGAAAGAATTATGTTTATGATTAACAAGCAAAGGCTTCTTGGCCAGGTGGAGTGGCTTATGCTTGTAATCACTTGAGGCCAGGAGTTCAAGATCAATCCCATCTCTACAAAAAATTAAAAAAGAAGTACAAACTTCTTGATTGAGACAGCAATCCCACATAACTGTTCCTCTTTCAAGAAAAAGCCCTTAGAATTATTCATCTTTGGAACATCAATTGACGTGGGCAGTCTTTCCTGCCATTTTTTTTTGTTGCTGCTTCTGCAATGTTTGCAGTCATCTGGCCAAATGATAGGAAAGAATTGCATCTTACTGCCTGTAGGATTTTAGAGTCAAGTCAAAAGAATTTTAAGAGTTTTAAGTGAATAAGAAAAGAGGAATGGGCGTGATGTAGATATGACACAATTAAAATTTTCATACGTTGCTGAGTGAAAGGAGAAACTAGTAAAACTACTTTATTATTTTCTCTTTTTTTCCAGGCACCCACCACAAGGCCCAGCTATCTTTTATTGCAGTTGTCATTGTTGCTTAGCTGGCCCGGGCCAGGTTCAAACCCTCCAGCCTCGGTGTATGTGGCTGGCACTGTAACCACTGTGCTACGGGCGCTGAGCTGACTTTAGAAGCCAGTTTGGCAGTACTTTACACAGCTGAACACAGGAACTCCCCAAAGTTACCATCATCTGACTTAATACAACTTGCGCTTAAAAAGAGACGCTATTAAATAAATTCCAAACATCTTACTTGCACTTATGAATGGAGGCTATAATAGGCAATAGGTAAATGTACCTGTTTCAACTTCCATATAAATTCAACTTAAGAACAGACCTACAGAACCTATTTGTAACCCAGGGACTGTCTTTATATACATACCCCATGATCTAGAAATTTTACATGTACATGACAGAAATGTGTATGTATGTGCACATTTAAGAATATTCATTGCAGCAGTTTTGGGTGGTAATCTCAAATTGTAAACAACTCAAGAGTCTATCAGTTGCAGAATAAATTAGAATATAGAGATAAATAATGTAGAGGTTGGAATAGTCACAGCAATAAAAAGAATGAACCACAGGTACACAAAATACATGAATGAATCTCAGTTATGTGAATGTTTAGTAAAAGAATGCAAACATAAATAAGTACATAAATACACACTGTATCATTCCAACATTTAAGATTCAAAGAACAGGCAAAATTAATCTGTAGTTATAAAGTCAGAATAGTGATTAATTTGGAATATGGCAGTAATCAGAAATCAAATGTTTCACTGTAAGGTTTGAATAGGTAGCCTGGTTATATCTACCCGGACGGTGTAAGAAGGCTGTAGACAGAAGGCAAGACTAAATCAACAGGAGATGATTTGGAATGCCACCACCAAAAATTGAAAGGGTTCTAATCATAAGGACACAAAGGCAAGAGTAAATTTTTTTCTCCAAATCACCAAAAACTGTAATAAGCTTGATAATGCTTGCCTTTTTAATTGTAGCCATTCTGGTGGATGGAGAATGGAATATCATTGTTATTTTATTTGCATTTCTCTAATAATGTTTAGAAACTTTTTTTTCTCCTAATTTTTTTTATTAAATCATAACTGTGTACATTAATGCATTTATGGAGTACAATGTGCTGATTTTATACACAATTTGGAATGCTTACATCAAACTGGTTAACATAGCCTTGACCTCACTTACTTAATTATTGTGTTAAGACATTTATACTCTACTCTTTTTTTCTTTCTGAGACAGCGTCTCACTGTGTCACCGTTGGTAGAGTACAATGGCATCACAGCTCACAGCAATCTCGAACTCTTGAGCTCAAGCAATTCTCTCGCCTTAGCCTCCCAAGTAGCTGGGACTATAGGTGCCTGTCACAACACCTGGCTATTTTTGTTGTTGTTGTTGTTGTTGTTGCAGTTGTCATTGTTGTTTAGCTGGCCCCGGTCAGGTTCGAACCTGCCACCCTTGGTGCATGTGGCCAGCGCCGTAACCACTGTGCTATAGGCCCTGAGTCATGTACTCTACTCTTAATAGATTTGACATGTACCCTTGCAATATACCTCATAAGTGAGGTCCCACCAATTACCCTCCCTCCACCAAATCTTCTCCTTCCCTCTCCTTCCTCTTCCCTCCTTCATCCTGGACTGTAGTTGTGTTTTATCTTCCATATGAAAGTGTGGGTGGTTTCATAATAGTATGAGTACATTGGATACTTTTCTTCCATTCTTGAGATACTTTACTAAGAAGAATATGTTCCAGCTGCATCCATGTAAACATAAAAGAGGTAAAGTCTCCATCTTTTCTTAAGGCTGCATAATATTCTATGGTGTACATATACCACAATTTGTTAATCCATTCATGGGTCAGTGGTCACTAATTGTGATATTATTTTCTTTGAAAGCTTTTTCAAGTGTTTTGCTCAATTTTTAATTAGGTCGACTGTATTTTTCCAATTGCTTTGTAGGATTCCTTCTATGTTCTTGGTACAAGCACTTTGTCAGATATGCACAGATCTGTAACAATTATTACTAGGCTTTACGCTATTCTTTACTTTATTCATGTACTCTTGAACTAATACCACGCTATCTTAATTACTTTAAATAATTAATTACTGTAGCTTTACAATAAGCCTTAACATCTGACAGTGTAAGTTCTCCGTGTTTTTTTTTTTTTTTTCTTCTTTAACATTGCTTTGGTTATTATCAGTTTTTGTATTTTGAACCAGTTTGATAGTTTTCAACTATCATTAGTCCTTGAAGAAGGACAACAAATAACTGACTAATGTTGATGGGGATTGCATTACATCTGTTAATTAAATTAGGCAGAATTGCCATTTATGCAATTATCTAATCCAGGCATCTTTTGTCATTTCATTTACTTAAGCAAAATTCTTCTCAATATATTTTGTAGTTTTCATTGTAAAGGTTTTAAATATCTCTCATTAGATTTATTACTAGGTACTTGATTTTTTAACATTAAATGATACCTTTAAATTTAATTTTCCAATTATTGTTGCTATATTGGGAGATACACTTGATATTTTGTACATTGACCTTATAAAGTTGACAATGTTTTCAACACTTGTTTTGTAGATTCTTCAGGATTTTCCATATACATAATTATGCTATCTATGAAAAATAGTCTTATTTCTTCCTTTTTAATCTTCATAACTTTTTTCTTGCCTTATTTCATTATCTATAATTCCCTGTGCAATGTTAGATATTGTATATATGGTGATAGTGAACATCCTTTTCTTGTTCCCAAACTCATAGAAAAAGCATTTATTATTTTGTCACTAAGTATGGGGTTATCTACCATCGATTAAAGAAATTCTGTTCTATTAGCAGTTTATTGAGAAATATTACTATAAGCAAGTGTTAAATTAAATCAAATGATTTTTCTTTCATTACATGATTTTCCATCTTATTCTTTTAGTGATGCTTTGATCTTTAGGTGTTAAATCAACTGTGGATTTTTAGAATAAACCCTATTGGATCATGAGGTATTATCCTTTTATATGTCAATGAATTTTGATTAGTTAAAAGAAATTTTGGAAATATATGAGAATGTTGGTTGTAATTTTCCTTAAGAGTAAGTTTTTGCCAGACTTAGGTTAGACTGATCTCATATCATGAGCTAAAAAAAAAGTTTCATCTTTTCCTATTCTCTGGAAGAGTTTGCATAGAATTGGCATTTTTTTTTTTTCCATAAATGTTTGTAAGAATTTACTACTAAAGCAATAGGGGTCTGAAATTTAATTTTGGGGAAAGCATTTAGCTGTGGTCAATTTAAATAATAGATATATGATTTTTAGGTTTTTTAATTTTCTATGTTCATTTTGGTAAGTTATGTTTTTAAAGAAATTTTTCAATTTTCTCCAAGGATCAAATATATTAACAATAAGTTAATCATAATTTCCTCTTATCATTTTAACCCAATTATGAAATGTAGAAGTGACCCTACTTTGTTTTGTTTCCTGATATGCCCAACTTGTATTTTCACTTCCTTTTTCCTTTGATCTGTAAGAGATGTATTAATTATTTGTTAAAAAAATACACACTTTTTTTGTTAATTTTAAAATATTATATATCTTTTGATACTTCTTTGATTTCTACCCTTATTTTTGTAATTTCTCTTTTTTTTACTTTTGGGTTTAAATTGGTAACTATTTTCTAGCTTCTTAGATTGGAAATTTAAAACATTTATTTTTAAGTTTTTCTTTTTTCTACTAGATACATTTGCAAAATATAAATTTCATGCTAAGCATTGGTTTAGTTCCATCTCACAAATTCGTATATGGTCCATTTTCATAATCTTTATCATTTACCTCAAAATACTTTCCTATTAATATTGTAATTTCTTCTTGCATGGGTTATTCAGAAGTGTTTTATTTAATCTCAAATATTTGGGGATCTCCTAGGCAACTTTCTATTATTGAGTCCTAATTTAATTTTATACTAGTCAGAGCACATATAATTATTTTAGGCTTTTGATATTTATTCAGACATAATGTATGGTCAAGAGGTGATCTATTGTGTTAAATGTTCCATGAGCACTTAAAAGAAGGCTCCATGTATCTTTTTTTTTTTTTTTATTTTTTTATTTATTTTATTTTTTATTTATTTATTTTATTTATTTTTTATTTATTTTTTTTTTTTATTGTGGAGAAGGGGCGGGGAAAGAAGGCAGGGGAAGAGGTGCATGACAGGGTCGGGCCAGTGGCATGGTACCACATTGGCTGTATCTAGGTAGAGGCAGTTTCAGGCCAGGCCTTGCTGAGTTGTTGCTACGCGGAAGTAGCTTGATGGATCTACTTCTAGTCAGGCTCGGGAACCATGTATCTTTAAAAGAATGTAGTTGTTAGATTAGTTTGGTATAGTTGACAATTAGGTCAAGTTGTATTCTTCAACTTACTCTTTGCTTTTATCTTCCTAAAGTTTACAACAATGATTTTTGGAGTTGTCTATTTCTCCTTTAAGTTCTGCCAATGTTCATTTTATCTGTATTTTTTTTTAAGATGTCAAGTGCCTACAAATTTAGGATTGTTATATTTCTTTCATCACTAAGAAATACCCTTGTCTCACAATAACTTTTGCTTTAATGTCTACTTTATCTGGTATTAATATGATCAGATAAGCTTTCTTTTAGTTAATTTTTGCATGGTGTATTTATTTCTAACAGTTTACTTTCAACCTTTCTGAGTCTGTAGAAATTTTGAACTTAATAAACTGCATAAAAATTTAAATGTACTACAGTTGATTAACTTTATCCAGTCTGGCAATCTTTGCCTTTTAATTGGAATGCTGAAACCATTTATATTTAATATAATTACTCATGTAGTTTCTTTTAAGTTTACCATCTTGCATTTTTCCCTATTTTTCTCAACTATTCTTAATTCCTGTATTTCTTCTTTTTCATTTCTTTTAGATAAATCTAATTTTTTAAAAACTGTTTTTTGCCCTTATTTTGACTTTAGGCAAGCTTCTTTTATTATTGTTATTATGTTAATGGTTACTCTAAAGAGTACAAAATACATCTTTGATTTATTTCAGACTTCTTTAAATTAGTAATTTTACTCTTTCCTAAACAAGTTCTTTAAAGCTGCCTAAGCAGTGTTGGAAAAACTCTGTATTTCTTCATTACCTTGACTGCTCATGAGTGCCACTGGGACATCATAATTTTTAAGTCTCATATATGGCCCAGGCCAGTGTGTTTTCAAAAACTGTCCTTGGTGATTCAGGATTAAGAAGCCCTGGATTAGCCTCTGACAGAGCCTGCTCACATTGAAAACAGTCTAAACTTCTTGTCTGTTTTAGAACCTAACTTTTAAAAGTGTGTGTATAGACATATATTTTTTTCTTTTTTTAGACATAGTCTCAAGCTGTCACCCTGGATAGAGTACCGTGGCATCATAGCTCACAGCAACCTCAAACTCTTGGGCTTAAGTGATTCTCTTGCCTCAGCCTCCCAAGTAGCTGGGACTACAGGCACCTGCCACAATGCCCAGCTATATTTTTGGTTGGAGTTGTCGTTGTTTGGCGGGCCCAGGCTGGATTCGAATCCTCCAGCTCCAGTGCATGTAGCTGGCGCCCTAGCCGCTTGAGCTACAGGCACCAAGCCTAAATAGGATATAACCTTTTCACACGTGTATTGTACGATTCTACCACTCTACAAACCTCCTACCGTGACTTCTGCTGTCTAGTACTTAAGGTCACAGCACAAACTTAAGAAGGAAAGAGAGTTATGGGTGAGGGTTGGAGGAATGGGTGGGAGGGGATTTTGTAATCCCCAATAAGACTAAAATCACCCAGGGCCCTTTTCAGCTTAGTAATTAATTCCAATTCATTGTTTCCTTTGAACTGCTTTTTTTTTTTTTTTTTTTTTTTTTTTAAAGAGTGAAGAATACTTCAATTTATTGACATTGTCAATTTATGAACAAGACAGGTATTTTTTTCCCCATGATGTGAGATTGTTTTCAATCTGCCATGGCACATGCCCACACATCTTCACCTTAGAAATGTAGCATTTCATGCAGGGTAGATCATTCCTTTTTCACTTTCATAATTTTCACACTGCTGCCAGCAGTCTTCTCCGCATTTGCTTTGAATTCTATCTTCAGGTCATCTCTCACTGCTTTTGCACAGATCTGGGAGTATCAATTGTAGGGGACTATTTGCCATCCTTCCAATTTTTCAAAACTTTGTTTGACTTCTACAAGTCAGGAAACTCTTGTGTTGCTCATTTGCTGTGGGGTGGTCATACATGCCCATAAAACGTTACCATTGGAAATTGTTACTCTCGGGGCTTTTTGTTTTTTTTTTGTTTTTTTTTTAATGTAAGATGAAGGCAGTTAAATATACAGGCTAAATCTAGTTTTATGAATATCTGAGCTCTACCAGCCAATTTCAGGTTTTAAACAACAGTTGATGTCTTCTAATTGTAACACAAGCTCTTCAGGATGATTAGCCATCCAGGGCAATCTGATTAAACTACTTTCCTGTGAGGTCCTTCACATCCAAGAAGGGAAGTACACCTTCTTGCACACACACATTACTTCACATGCAGGTTAAACTACTGCCTTCCAGCCTGCTGCCCACGGAATGATGGTGAAATGGCAAATTATCAGATATGTATCTTTTTTTCAGCTAGGTTTAGGGGCATGCACACACTCTAATGGAAATCTTATTTGCTCCAAGCTACTCAAAAACAGTAAACCCAAAGGACGTTAGGGCCTTAAAGACATCCTGTAACCTATATCCTAACTGCATATTTATATTCAAATAAAAAGCATTGTTAGGATTCTTCTATATTAAAGATTAACTTTCTATTTTAATTAGAAATATTTGATAAATCACAGCTTTTAAGACAAAAGTGCCAAGAGCTCATATTTCCACAATGGCCTGTATTTCCAGTATGAACACTGGTCTTGATTTAAGGTTTATTTTTTTTATTTTTTTATTAAATCATAGCTGTGTACATTAATGCGATTATGGGGTTTCTTTTCTATTTATACTGAAAGACTAATAAAGAGCTGGGCTACTGAAGTTGAGGAATGTTCTGCATCCATAAAGTTGGTTAAAAACATGCTGAGTCTTACATAATTACTCTGTTGAAGAAAAGACAGTGGTAGAGCAATAGGTCAGATAACTACTGTGGTTTACTCTTTGCAAGGCACAGCCTGAGATAATGTAAAAATAATTATACGCACAAGCCAGATTTTCCAAACTGCTTATTTAGTTTTCTAGGTCAGTGCATCTGGTCAAATTTCTCTGAAAGTTAAGTTTTCCAGCTGACCGCAAATGCTTAGTTCACTTACATTATTTCTATAAAATGCTGCATATATTTAGATGTTCAAGAGACTGTGATATTTATTCCTTCCTCTCTAGAGGTTTTTCCCTCTCACAAGTACTGTTAGTAGGTTGGGGAGAAAGAGATCAAACACCATGCTACTATAAAAGCTTAACACTATCTTCATTGCCATGTAATTAAAATTACAAATAAGTTCCAAGCTACTTAAGACTGAATCTGATAATGCCAACTTAGCATTTGCATATTAAAAATAAGTATTATTTTCTTAAGTATAGCCATTTAATTTCTGCTTCATTTTGATTTATCCAGTCCTCATGATGGCACACAAAAAAATCCGCAAGGCTATTATTTTGCTTTAATAGAAGCAAAAAAGTTGATACAGCAATTGGTCCCTGTGATTTCCAGGCAAGATTAGTGTTTCAGAAATTTGGAGTATATCCACTATATTTAACCAACACAGATCTGACACAGCTCACAGAGATGCGGGAGACTGAAGACAGCCCCGAGGATACTGGAAACACAAAGACGGGCAGGGGCTAAAACCTTGGTCAAATGATGTGCTGAGAGGTTACAAAGAAAGAAGTATAATTTAATAACAGATCTTATTTGAAGATTTCCACAAAGAAACAATAGGCAATTTTAGGTAACGGGGCAGTGGGTTTTAAAATGGGCACCACCCCATTAGGAAGAGATAGCAGTAGATACAGTTTCTGGTAGGTTTCCAACCTTGTCAGTTAACTCAATCTGAGTGCAGCCTGAAGCCCTGGTGGGACTTGCACCTACCCAAGTGTCCTCTACCAATTTCCCCAATCCTAATTGTCTTTTCCTTTCTCTCAGATGCACTGCAGAGTCTCCGTTTCTCTGGAAATTAATCACTATTTGAGAGATTAATTGGAATTTTAAGGCTATTAATTGTAATGTCCTCTTCCTCTTGCTTTTTTAATTTTGAGGAAAATCTACAAGGACTCTTTCAGCAACTTAAATATATATATATATAAAGTTCCAGTCCTCCCAAAATAACTGCTTCCCTGACATTTCCATTCTATGGCTTATCAGTCATTACACCTGGAGAATTACTCAGGCTTAGTTACAAACTCCATCTGGGGATTTATAAAAATTAGTTTACATAATAAGATTAATTATATATGACTATTAATATTAAAATGTTAAGTGATAGTCCTCTCTTTAAAAAAGAACTCTTTTATATTCAATCACTTAAGGAAGAGGAATAAATCATTTAAAACCAGAAGAAAAGATACTAGCTAAAATTTTGTCCCACAGGTTCAGGTCCTTTGAAAGTTTTCTTTCCTTGGGAAATTGAATCTGCTTTATTACAGAAAGACATAAACGTCTGTACCACATCTTATAAAGATACACATATTCTGTCTGTCTCTTTCTCTCTCTGTTTCTCTCTCTCACACACACACTCACACACAAGACAAAACTTCCCACCAGAGCAAATTCATGCCCTGAAATGACATAAGAAGTACTTTTAATTCCTATTTTAGCAGAAGTCACTGTCTCCTGGCATAGCATGCTCATAAACATAAAATTGTAACTTGGATAGAAGAAAAATCTTGGGAAACAGATAGATTTGTGTGCTGGTTTTTTTCTTAGTGTTAAGGATTTATAACTACAGGCCCAGCTCCAGGTTAAACAAGACCCTTCATCGGGACATCCAGGAGGCTTCCAAGACTATGACATTTACAGAACCAGAGAGAATGAGAAATTAGGAGTCCCTCAAATAGATAGAACAACACATGCCAGGAAAAGTGAGTGGTCAGCACAATGGATGGCTTCCCCTTTTAGCCTTCTTGTTTACAGTCTGGGGGCCATCCCTAAGCCACTGTTCATAATAATCCATGAACTGCAGGCATCGCTGAGAGGGTACAAAAATCTCAAAATGGGTAGCAATTTAAGGGAAGAGTTTGAACTACAAATATTTATGATTTTCTTTTTGTCGCCCTCTGTAGAGTGCCGTAGTGTCACAGTTTATGACAGCTCTTGGGCTTAGGCAATTCTCTTGCCTCAGCCTCCTGAGTAGCTGAGACTACCGGCGCCCACCACAATGCCTGGCTATTTTGGGGTTTTTTTTTTGCAGTTTGGCCAGGGCTGGGTTCAAACCCTCCACTGTCGATATATGGGGCCGGCGCCCTACTCACTGAGCCACAAGCGCCACCCCAGATATTTATGATTATTAATAATGTCCCAAGTTCTACAAAGTTTCACAAAGTTTACATTCACTTTAAATCCTTGGGCTGGGAATTTGTGTTTCCATTCATTCATTTATTCACCCAAAGAAAAGTTTTTAAAAAGTTATGTGGAAGCTGGTGACCAAGGGTCTCTGCCTTCATAGAGTCACAGTGATAAACTGTGAATAAAGACAAACTCAGAATAAAGAGTTACAAGTGGGATTCCTCATATCCCTTTAATTCCCCAAAGCCATGCATGGCAGCTGACACCAACTATATACCCATGTTTTATGGAAGACAGAAAGGAAAAAGAAAAGATGAAAAAAAAGAAGTCTCAGAGTATTGCCATCTCCCTGCCAATATTCACAGATAAAATATTTGGGTATATAACTCTGTAAACATAGGATATTCAACAGTGGATTAGTATATACCACATACATGAGCGTAAAAATATTTCCTTACCTCCTTCTGAAATTATAGCTATTAAACATCTTCAGAAATTACAATGTTTTTAGGAATGTAACCTCTATCTAATTCACCTCTGGCTAATAAATTATCGGTGGAGATTGGGGAAGATATCACAGCACTACACTACTGGTCAAGTATAAAAAACTTACAGAATAGAAAGAACAAAAGAATTCTGTAAGAATTGAGACAAACCTGAAGGCTCCTTTCAAAGAGTCAAAACTGATCCAGAAAGGCTTCCTAGAAAAGTCAGGTTTTAAGGAGGCTGCAACATAGGGCCAGCAGGAGGTGGAGAGGCTATAGGACTAGGGAAAGGTTATTCCCACTTCTGCATAGAAAAAGAAGTAAAACATTAACAAAAATGTGATGGCTGCCTCTGTGTGCCAGAAACCATGTTAAGTCATGGGGGTAGTACCAAGATGACCAAGACCCAGAGCCTTACAAGGCTGTAGATTTCTCAAGAACCACAGAAAAAGAGGCTGTGTTGGACTATAAATGAAAGTATAAAAGGGAAATCAAATCGAAATGACTCATTTTTGGAGATGACAAAGTATTTGTTCAACGAGGCCTTCCTTCAGTAGCCTCCACAAACGCCATCTTGAGAATCAGGAGGGAGAAAGCACAACCTCAGCTTCACTCCAGTAAGGTCACTTGTGTTTCCCCTCTCAGACTAATAAATAAAAGCACTGGAAAATCTGACCAAAAAGAGGCAATTAGTGGTTGTGTGTGTGCATATGAGAACACAATAATGTTGATTTTTCAAGTCTCTATCTTTTCATGATACCAATTGAAATATATACAGATGAAATGGGATTTGCTTCAAAATAATCCAGGGTATGGGGATGAAGGGTAGATGAAACCAGACCATCATTTGACTACTGTTGAAGGTGGGTGATGAGAGGTTCATTAGGATTCTCTATTTTAAATATATTTGAAATGTTCTATATAAAAAGTTATTTAAAATATGTATTGGTGATAAAAGCCTTCTAAATATGTAGGGAAAAGATGAGACTTCATGCAATAAAATAGTGCCACTAAGTGTAGCAAGTTAAAAAGTGAACAAAATCTTTTAGAAAAACTATTATGAAAAATTATTTTAAAACTGTTATTAAATATGAATATGAGGCCTCTCTGTAGGATGCTGTATGTAACACAACCATGCCTTGAGAAAGAAAACTGCATCTTTGTGGTTCTAGGCCAATTTATAGGGTTTTACAAATTGCCAGTCACCAATCTACAGTGGATCCTGAAATCAATTTGTGGGTCCTGACAGATTTTAAATGAATGAGTAGAAACACGACAGAAAAGACAATATCAGAGCACATCACATATAACAGGATAAACATTCTTTGGGGAACCTGTGTTTCCACAGGTGTGTGTGTGTGCACATGCACACAGCATTTGTGTTTAGTCTATCTTGATGTAACAGCCAGTGTTGCTCTTCCCTTAGGTCTTTTAAAACCTAAGTCAGATTCTGCCACTCCCTTCTAAGACCCTCCAGGGACAACCTATCTCACTCAGTGTAAGAGCGAAAGTCCTTACAATGCCATGATCTGCCACCTCCTTCCTGCTTGCTCCTATTTCCACTTTCTCACTCCATGGACCTTGTTTCTGTTGCTGAAATACATGTTCTCACATCAGGGCTCTGCAACTGCCGTTCTGTCTGTCTGGAATGTTCTGTCCCCAAATATCTGTATGACTGGCTGTCCTACCTGCAAATGCCACCTTCTCAGTAAAGCCATCCTGATTATGCAATTTAAAATTCAGGCTCCCCTACCCCCAGCCTTTCCTACCTCCGTTCCTGCTTTCTTTCTCTCCATACAACTTATCACCTTCTAGTATACTATATAAATTATATATAATTATATATAAAAGATACATATTTATATATAGTTTCTTCGATTTACTATGATTAAACTATTTATATATAGTTTCTATTAAGAAACTCCATCAAGTCCAGAATTTTTGCTTGTTTTGTTCATTGCAGCAGTGTCTCTAGAACATGGTCAATAAGTAATACTCAATAAATACATATCAAATGAATTCTGCTTGTGTGCATGGTGTGTGTGTGCTGGGTTTCTTAGAGTGGGTCATATTCCAAAAGGCTTATATAATCCTGCCTGGAGCACACTCAGATCATCTCCAGGCCTACTGAGAGTGAGATCTGAAAAGCCAGTGTGGTGCAGGCATCCAATAGTCCAGTGTCTTACAGATTGGCTGCTTAGAACATACGATGCCATGGGTAATTGCTATTTGAGGTATGTGTGTGTATGGGTGGGGAGAGGGCTGCTCCCTTAGGGGATCACCAAGGCACCATAAACTGGCAAGAATAATTAGGCAGAGCCAGAAAATCATATAATTTTCAAGACCCTCAAAGATGATCTGGGCCAAACTAATAATTTTACAGGTGAGAATCAAAGTTACAAAATGATAATGTAATTTTCCCCACGCCACACAAAAAGTAAATGCTGAGCCAGAACTAGCATAGACGCAGGTCATATGTCTCCTCATCTCCAGCCATCTTGACACACCCTGGCCTGCCATAGAAATGAAAAACAGGTACCTACTCTCCAAAAGCCTCCTCCCTGTTCTCTTTTTCTAGGAAATAACCTGAGATTCTTTCTCCAATTAGATGCCAATCATCTAATCCACTCAGCCTTGACAATTGCTAGAGATCTCTGTTTTAAAAACAAAGAGCTACTAATTCTCATTATTTCTTATAAATTACAGCCTTAAAAATTGCTTGCCATCGCAACCAGGAGTGGTTGAATTATCTACTATTATTCCCTGACTGTTTAATCATACCGTTCCAACTTACAAGAGGCCCAGGGATGTTAAAGTCTGTCAAAAACCAAACCTTCAACCCTCACTCTCCCACTTTTCATTAGAGTTAAAGAAATCTATCCATTTTTTCCATAACCATAAAACAAAGTGCTTCAAACCATAAAGCATGAACAAGCAAAAAACAACATGGCTGGGTGCAGTGGCTCATGCCTGTAACCCCACTGGGAGGCTGAGGCAGGTAGATTGCTTGAACTTAGGAGTTCGAGACCAGCCTGAGAAAGAGCAAGACCCCATCTCTACTAAATATAGAAAAAACTAGCAAGGAGTTATGGCAGGTGCCTGTAGTCCCAGCTACGCAGGGCTGAAGCAAGAGGATCACTTGAGCCCAAGAGTTTAAGGCTGCTATGAGCTATGATTCTACCCAGGGTGACAGAGTCAGACCCAAAAGAAAGGAAGGAAGGAAGGAAGGAAGGAAGGAAGGAAGGAAGGAAGGAAGGAAGGAAGGAAGGAAGGAAGGAAGGGGAAAGGAAAGAAAAGGAAAGAAAAGGAAAGAAAAGGAAAGAAAGAAAGAAAGAAAGAAAGAAAGAAAGAAAGAAAGAAAGAAAGAAAGAAAGAAAGAAAGAAAGAAAAAGAAAAGAAAGCCCAACATCAGTAAAAGCTGTCAGTCACCTTTAATGGTAGAGAAGCAGAGACATTTTCCCAGGAACTGGTATTATTACAAAGTAAACAGGTGTACTAATTATTTGATTCTTGACTAAGATTTTAATTAATCCTTTGACCAAGATAGGCCATGTATCTCAGAATTGTCAGTGTTTCTGCGGTGGCCTTTGAGATTCCAAGGGCTGAAGACATTGATGATGTAACTAGGGCAGACACTCTTGGTTGCCCCTTCTCCCTAATGGAACCCTGTTTTGTTGAGGTGTCCTCACCCCTTCCCAGAGGCTGACCCATCCCTTTCTAGGCACCACCAACGCGCCATAAACTGGCAATGAAGAATTAGGCAGAGCCAGAAAATCATAAAATTTTCAAGACCCTCAAAGATGCGTCCTGGGAATCCTAAGATATCCCTTGCCAGGGATTGGTTCACACCTAAGCATGTAAAAAAAATTGTGGCTAATGAGGCAAGGGGAAAACTGCTGGGGTGAATGGTGCTTCTGAGAAAGGTTTTCTTACTTTCCGCCCAGGAGGAAGAGATAACCTCTTTTCTGTTTCTAGATATGATGCCAGAGACCTCTACTGTCATCTTGACACCATAAGGAGAGTGAGGTTGAAGACAAAGCCCACGACCAAGAAAGCAGAGCTGAGAGAACCACACACCACCATGTATAGAACTGACAATAGCTCACACTCCTTTGGGGGGTTTTCTATATCTATAGTTGATGCATTCTAACCCATACAATAATTACACCCTGAGAAGTTCTGGTCAGGAAGTGAGGAGGTGTGAATGTGTCATACATGTTTGTTTTAGCATAAGATAAGCTTGCACAAGACAAGATCCTAGCAACTTTCTTTTTTTCTTTTCTTAAGAGACAAGGTCTCACTCTGTTACCCAGGCTGCAGTGTAGTGTTGAAATCAGCTCACAACAGCCTCAGAAGTCTCAAAGTGATCCTCTCACTTCAGCCTCCAGTGTAGCTGGGACTACAGGTATCAGCAACAATGAGTCCTTTGTTAAAAATAACTTAGCCTGTGACATTAGAAAGCAGGAGGAATGAGGTATAAAATCTTCAACTGAAGTGAGATGCCATGGCAGCTGTGGAGGCCAGCATGAGACACAATACCATCCCCAGGTGTGCTGTGTCACAGGGGGCCCACAGCAGCCAGATATCACAGAACAATAAACCCACTGTGGCCCATACCCTCTTCCTCCACTGGATGCCAGAAAAGTACTCTGAATGAAACCTTAAGGAAAGAATTAAGGGTGATAGCTCAATACTTGGGTTGCTTTCACACTCCCATGAATGGGCATACATTTGTATTTTATGGGGTACCTTTTTAAGTTTTCATATGGGAAGAAAGGCCATGAACAACTTGAAAAGAAGTGAGCCATCCTATAAATTCAGACAGGGCATTGAAGAGGGCCACCTGTTCTCCAAGACCCTAGTCCTCACCTCCATTATCTCCAGACCAGAACCAGGTCTTTCTTCAACTCAACAAAAAGTCTCTCTAGCTAGACAAGTCTTTACACTTGAGGGAAGACTGCTGCAAACAACCTGGCTCTCAAACCAGCAGGTAAAAAGCTCATTGTTTGGCTTCATTATAAGTGCATATTATGTGGTTCTAGAAAATTTCCTATTTGTAATCATTTATATTTTAGATCTCATCTATCAAACACGTTTTTCTTTGCTTGTTTAGGTAAAAGTAAACACTACCAGAATTTCCAAGACAGCCTGTGTAATATTTAGTTTTTCTAACAAAGTATTTACAATACAATACTGTGATCTGACATGATCAAAGGGTGTCAGCTCTTTGATTAGAAACAACAAAGGAACATGCACATGACACCCTTGGAAACATTTGCACAAGCATCCAGCTAGTGGGGACACACAGAGGCAGCACCACAAGCACCACTGTATTAATAATACTTAAGAGCACCAGGCACACAGTGAGAACTTGGTTCCTGGAGGACTCATGTTCTACTTGGAGGGCATAAGAGTTGTGCACAGGATTCAAAAAGCTGGATAAAAATCAAATTAACTCATCATAAGAAATGCACTAATTGCTTTGTCCAGAAGAGGAGACCTACTGCTGTCTCTCATTCTTCCTTTGGAGGGAGGGTGCACCAGCCTTTAGGGGAGCCTGAGGAAGGGAGGCATTTGTCTAGCAGAGGCTGAGCTGACCTTGCAAACCAGCTGCATGGCCATAATGTCTATGGAACCGAGTGTCTGAGGAGGTCAGGGGCTGGGGTCTGAAAAAAGATGAGTGTGGAAATAAAAATGAGAAGAGAAGGGGCAGCCATGCTGACTAAGTTATTAGTGAATATGAATTGAAATGTCCCCGATGTGATTACAAGATCCTGGCCAGGAAGGACGTACCCTAACCTATGGGACTTGCCCTTCTGTCTACTCACTTTATGACTATTTCACCTTCACATTCTTACTGCATCAATTTTCTTCTGCCTTTAAAAGAAGTGGCTTTATTGAGATACACTTCACATAACCTACAGTTCACCTGTTTAAAATTGAAGGATTCAATGTCATTTAGCATATTCACAGATATGTGCAACCATCACCATAATCAAATAGAACAATTTCATTATCCCGCCAAAAGAAGCCCAGTAGCAGTCACTTCCCATTTCACACCAATCCCGTCAGCTCCAGAAAACTACTACTCTCCTTTCTGTCTCTATGATTTACCTGCCCTGAACGTTTCATGTAAGTGAGACCATCCAATATGCAGTCTTTTGCAACTGGCTCCTTCCACTTAGCATAATGTTTTCCAGGTTCATCCTTGTATGTGTAACATGTATACCACATCACATTTTTAAAAATGCTGTTTGCCTTTGCTTCATTGGTATAGAAACAGAAATTCTCTGTAGTGGTCCATGTTGAACTCTAGTTTTACTGTTCACTCCTGACATGGGCTTGTGAACCACAATTCAAGTCAAGAAGTTCTGGTTCAGCAAAGGCCATGTGATTTTGTTGGGAGTCTCCTATTGCAACTAAGGGCACATAATCTATATTATGAATATTTTTAAATAATTTTCTGAAAATAATTTAAGGCACAGGGCTAAAGGATCCTTGCAGAGTTGATTTACATAAAAGAGAAAAAGGAGGGGCTGTGGCGACACTCCTATAACAGAGTGCTTGGGATTCAGACATATTCATCTACTCAGCAACTCGCTATTGAGTTCCTCCTGCATGTCAAACACTGGGTCAGGTGCTGGGGATCCAGCAGTGAACAAAACAGACAAAAATAGCTTGCCCTTTTGGAGCATGCATTTTAGTGATGTATGACAAAATTATTTCAGAAAGAAAAGCAAGCTTCTCTTACCCTCATGTTGCTGTGCTTCATAACTTGATGTCTATTACAGATATTCTCTTGTATACATTTAATACTTATAAATTTAAGTTTAAAAAGAGCCATTCCTCTAGATAGGAAATTATGAGGTTGGACAATTAAGTGCACGAACTCGTCCTACATACCTCATTACTGAATATCACTATAGTCACCTTCAAGGTACAGCCCTTGGAAAGCTATGCACCGACACCCATGCCTAATCCACCCTTCAAAGCAATTTTGGAACTCTTTTTTTTTTTTGGAATGACCATCAGAACTGTCATCATACAAGGTCTGATAATTAAGTTCACAAACTCAACCTAGAAAAAGTGCTTTTGGTCCTGGCATTGGCGCATAGCGTCCCAACGTCTCATTCAGCAAAGACATGTGTAGCACCTTTTTTAGGATGAGTTCTTGAACTTAATTGTTGGAACTTGTATGACATGCACACTGAAGTCCTATACAGAGTAGAGACATTCTAAATTGGTATATTTATTAGAGGATTTGAAAAGCAGATAAAGAAGACAAAGATAAGTATTTAGGGAAAATTTTTCCCAGGAAATCATAAGCTCTGAGTAGTCACTTATCATCCGGAAAAGGAACCTGTGGAGCATCTTATTAGAGTATGAACTTCATGAGACCAAGGATTCTTATATTTTATTCATGTATTTGCAAATTTCTTTCACAGACGTTCACACATTTGATTCTGACAGTTAGTATGATTAGTCCATTTTATAGATCAGAAAATGGAAACTCAAGAGAGGTACACCACAAAGCTAGTTGGTGTTGGTGTTTGAACCAGACCCTGATTTCCTCGCGCTCATCATACAGTGAGACCCTTGAAGTCTGTGACTCAAATAAACCTACATTTATTTATAAATATCAAGAATGGGTGCTAGAAACAAGTTTCAGGGAGCTAAATGTAAAGCAATAGGAAGAAACAGCAACCTATTCTGTAGGTAGAAAATAAATGGAATTCATTACTATTAATATGAGTAGGAGCACAGGCTGGAACTGCAGATGGATTCAGACATGTTAACATGAACTCCTGAATGACAGATTTACACTCAGCTTTTTATGAAAAGTAAGATGCCTGCAGGGCAATTCTTCCCTAAAAGGCAGCTGAGCATTTTTATTAAATACCCCATTCCTATTACTGGGGTCGGAATAAAAATCAAGTAAGTACAGTGGCAATTATTATGTTCTTATGACAGATGACACTGTCTAACTCTACATCATGTCTTACATGTGAATTGCCTAGGATTGGCTTTGGTTCTGTTCCTAATCTTAATCCGATACTTATTACTTCAGGACAGTTTACGAGGCCCTTATCAACTGCATTTTTCCTCTGAAGAAGAATTCTTTCAGAGGAATTCTTAATGAATGAATTCTTTAAAAAAGAATTCAGGAAAAAAAAAAAAAAAGAAAGGTACATGGGTTAGCCTGGCTACTTAAAGCTAACACGGGGCTCTGGTTCAACCATAGTCCAACCCTAGAGTATTTTAACATCACAGAGAAGAAAAACTTCTGTCTCCTGGTCATGGACAGTACCTTCCACCTAGACATTGATCACAAAACAAGGGAGATAGCAGAAAGGATACCTTGTGTGGATCCCCACCAGAAACTAACAACTCAAAGGGTGCATACTAAAGAAGACATACTGTTGCTCTCTTTGCATATGAAAATGAGCATAATTTACCTAATAAACATGGTTTAACATCTCACTGTCTGTGGGGACAAGCTCTGTAAAACAAAACTGCTAATTTTTCCATAATAAAGTGAATTTGAATGAGCAACTTAAATCAATATTAGGCAGCCAAATTACGTGTATTAATATCTATACCTCATTAGCATAATCCCAAGTGAATTCTTTCATTACTAAAAGTAATGTTAGGCCTGACTTTTCATTTCCTTTGATATTAATTTATATGTGAGATAAATTTGGTTGGAAATAACTTTTGTTTGAAAACTAATCCATGTCTGTTTTCACACAATATATACAGACAAATTCATAGAGACAAATTCACACACAAACATATTACTGGAAAGAGGCCTCAATGTAAATGCTATCAGATTTTCTACACAGGTAGAGAGAAAAATGTGTCCCCTGTTTCCTCAGCTTCTCTTTCCAACTTCATAGTATTGCAGGCTTTCTTTAGAAGAAGAGGTGTTCATAAAGCTAACAAAAATATGTAAAATCTAGAAAACAAAGCAAAACAAAATAAAACAAAAACCAAAATCTGTCTCAACTAGAATCTGACAAAAGTCCAAACCTGTCCCTGTCTCTAATATTTCATCTCAAAATCACTGCACAGATTCAGAAAATTTAAGAACATTTCTCATGGCAAGGAGTTATAATAAAACAGGAACCTGAGAATCAGGAATCTTGATCTTCTGGTAGAAAACTTTTCCCAGAGTGACACTGCTCGTGTTCAGGTTTTCCAAACTGAATGTCCAGTTCTTTTTAGCACTGTGCAAAACTGGGAGTCTCTAAGGAGGAGCATACAGCCCTCAGCAGAGCTGACACTCGGACCGGGCCTCAGGTGGCAGCTTGGAGAACACCCTATCCAGTTAAACCGCACACAGACTGGCCACAGAAAATACCTGGTGCTCACCGCCCACAAAAGTGAGGCAAACGACAGAGCCGTCCCGTTTACTGCATGGGGCTAATTAGGGGGAGCTGGGATTTCAGAAGAACAGAAACCGGCATGCCCCTTGTCAAACATTGCAAATATGCAATATGCTTAAGAAAAATCTCCTGCCCCCCCCCCCTTCTGGAATTGAATTGTGTTTTTCTCTCATGTGGGCTTGTGTAGTTGTAGGAGCCAGGGAGGAGCTGGGAGGGGGTTTGGTTGCTCCCACCTAATGGGCACAATGTAGGGTATATGGCACACCTCCTGCATGAAGGGCTCAGCTACATACAACTTAGACTACTTAACAAACGCAAACAATGTAACTGAACTGCATATGCCCTTATAGTCATCTGAAATAAAAAGAAAAAGAAGTCTTACCTCTCAGATTCTGTATTTCTCCATTTGTCTGAGATACTACCAACAGATGGTAAAATCTATTAAGTTCAGAGAAGATGTGGTAAGGCCAGAAGAAAAACACAAAAACCAGTGCTTCTCATCTCAGGGAATAATTTGTTTCACAGGGTTAATTTTAGCTTTGCAGTTTTTTACCTGTGATTATTTTTAAATCACAATTTTGTGTGTGTAATATAAAATCAAAAAGGTAATCAAATTTTTCTGCCAATTTAGGTGAAATTTAATTATCAGCAGTTACTATTAAAACAAAGGCAAAGCAATTTCTTTAACACATAATTGCATAATGAGTATTCCAGAAGAAAATTTCTGAAAAATCCAAAGTCTAAAAGACGACTTCTCAATGAGAACATCTGTTTTGATAATGAGATCCTGTTTTGTAGTATGGGACCCATGAAATTTCTAGTTATGTACCCATAAGCCTTGCCAGAATTACTGTAGTTCAGTTGTGTCATAGAAATACGGAAAATGTTTATATGTCACTGGTTATGATCCCACAATAAAAAATAATAAAAATTCCTATTTATCATTTCTAGGATCAACACTAATTTGACAGCAGAAAATAACAGTATTTACTTGGCCCACATTACTGTTGTATAGAATCCAGAGAAATAAATACCTCAATCCACTCAGTAATATTCTTTTCCCAATTAAGGTTTTGATGCCTCTGCACACAATACTGATTTTTAAAATCTTTTTTTTAATTTACATTTTAATTTAAAAAGTCTATGTTGACTTCATTTTTATAATACAGTATGCTTGTTTTCAAAACTTTAGCTTCTTATCCTAGGGGTACCTTTAATATTTAATTTATTACCTTATTCAGTTACTAGAAACATTTCACAGCTTCTTTTTTTGTTACTTCACTTGGGTTGATTTTTTTGACTGTGAAATTGCCCATTTGGCAATAATATTACTAACATGCAAAAAGTTTTTATTTCAATTATAAAAGGAAATGTAACCCTTGATTATTAAGGAAACTGTTTTGCAAATCAGCCATTGTTTATTTCAGAATATAATCAAGTATCATAGGCTGGATTGAAAGCTTAAGGATAGGAATTTTTTTTTTTTTTTTGCAATAATAAAGGTAATCAAATCTTCCTGCCAATTTAGGTGATTGTGAAATTTAATTACCAGCAGTTGTCATTAAAACAAAGATAAAGCAATTTCTTTTGCATATAATTAAATATTCCAGAGGAAAATTTCTGGAGTTCTCAGAAAATGTATTTTAAAATTAATTGTGCCCTGACTACTTCATTTGTTATGTCTCAGTTGGCAATGTAGAATAAATGGCACACTTGAGTGATACAGTTCAACAGCACCTAGTGAGCGCATGTTCTCAGGAAAATCAGATAACTTTGACCTTAACACTGAGTAAATTATTAGATCTTTGCTCTGTGCAAACACACCCAAACCTAAGTCTCCCACAGCTATTCTGCCAAGAGAGGTTTAACCCATGTTGAGTTCATCTCTCCCTATGCTGAATGCTACAGAATCAACAGTCCTTTTTTAGCACTCAATTGTCCAAATATATCCTAAGGCTTCCAGAGCTTTTTTCATCAAACCCATGCCACCCAAACAGGTTGTTGTACATCAACAATGGTAGTAAGTGAGCCATCAGCTCCGGGCATGATGGGCCTAGAACCATAACTGTCCAGAGAAGAGTGACCACCCAGCAGAAGGATCAACAGCCCAGTCAGTCAAAATAAGGCCACGACTTCCCCATCTCCAGGCCTTTGCCTAAACTCTTCCTTCTTCCTGAAATGCCTTTCCCTCTATCTGCTTTCTGGAAAAGTCCTAGTGATCCTCCAGAACCCAACTCCTATGTCACGTGCACTCATCCCCCTTAACTGAGACAACCACTGTCTCTCTCCACACCCGCCTCCATAGCACTCATTTTGTCACCCTGGAATGCAGGTGGCTATCCGCTTATCCATCTTTGCTCCTGGATGGTAAGGGAAAGGATCTTCACTCTTCTTTCAGGACTATGGCTAAAACCTGGAAGACCACTCAGATGATATTATATAATGAAGCCCAAAATTCAAGATCAAAGTGAACATAGGACAGAAGATTTCTGCACCTCAAGTCTGAGCAGTGAGTGCCTTCTTTTTCATTCCTTAAAGGAGTAAAGTTTATTCACATCAGGGACTTAATAACTGTCAGGCCCTGTGCTAACCCTCTACACTTGTTGCCTCAATTATCACAATCCTATCATTTGTATTAGCTTTATTTACAGATGAGGACATTGAGGCTTGGAAAAGTTAAGTAACTCACCCCAAGATACCAAGATGATCAATGAAGAGTCAGGATTAAAAAAAAAAAAAAAAAAATCAGTAATCCCAGAAATACAGAGCTAGAAGAAATCCTAAAATTATCTTCTACACTTAACCTACTTGAAGCTGAAGCTTGCATCTTACTGCCTGACACACAGTAGGTCCTTGAAAATGGCCATGAATAGATAGATAATGTGTCCTAATTTTTCAGACTCTGGTTGCTGCCTGAGAGCGCCCAGCTGCCACCACAAATAAGCTCTAATCTTTCCTGCCCAACACCTCTCCCAGGTGTGAATTGCTTGTGTCATCTGAATTATTCATGATCCACACAAGGATAAAAATGTGCTTTAAGAAAGAATTCTGTATGTTTTAAGACCAAGTACCTGGTTAATTGGTGAATTAGGCAACATAAACTCATGGACCAGATTGATTCTATCACATAATATATCCATACCCACTTTTTGAATTTCAGCCTTCATGTTATTTCCCAGTTTCTAAAACATAGTGGTGAATAAAGCAGGGAGGAAAACCATTATAAGCCTCTCTGTCCTATCTGCAAAGCAATTCCCATCATCTAAAGCTTATACTGTGCTGCTTCAAACCAACATAAACTTCATAAGGCTGAGTTAGGATTTCCAATCAGTTTTCTTAAGCTACATCAAGATCTGAAAATGCAGATGCCACAGCATCTGTAATTTATGCCCCCAGTAAATCATGTAATAATACTGCTTCCTGTTCTTTCTCCAGTCTTCACTTTGCCACCTCTTCCCCACCAGTACATTTTCTAATGGGCAGTTTTCTGAGAGGGATAACCATATGCTAATAAAAACCTAACATCACTGTACTTTAAATTCAATGTTAGTCAACCAAAATGAATTGAAAAGCAGCAACAGTGGTTAGAAGGTACTAAAAATAAGCAGTAGCATTTGCTGAGTTCTCAGAATTAAAACCACAGGCAATCAACTTGTTGCTGCTCTTAATAAGATATGACTGTTCTGCCCCATTGGCTCCTACTACCAGAAACTTGAATGGTATTGTACTTCTAATACCCTGTTTTTGATTAGTTGGCAGTAATCAAGAAAGGAAGTGCCATTTCCCTGGAACTAACCCTTCCAAAAAAGATAACAGATGGCTTTCAAGTGATCACCTTTTGCCACATCACAATTGCACCTGAGTCAAATTCACCTTGCATTTATTATTTAATTAATTACACATTTAAAGATGTGGTTTCTTTTATGCCTGGCTTGCTGTCCAATACCTCTAAAAAGGTGTTTCTTCATTAGAGTTTAATTTATGGATAATAATAAAAAGAGTATAATAGGATTTAATACAATATTAGCACAATGAGCATTTTCATTAGGATTTCAAGCCCTTCTTGACCCTTGAATACTGTAAGCTACACTAAATGTCCTATCAGCTGTCCCTTTAGGGTTGGCATTAAAGTTTCCAGTGACCAGAGAGGTAGAGCAATTTTACTCAATGCATCATTCTGAATAGAAACCTGTCATACTCAGAAACCAGTAGGTCTGCTTCTATTGACCTCTGCTGCTTTAGATTCCTTAGCATTTTTTCTCTTCAATTAGACCCGCGGATCAATCATAGAAAAGCTGAAAGAAGCCCACCCTTTGCTCAGTTACACTTAAAAGTATAAACAAATGTATGCCTTGCTAGTGAAATTACAGAGTAGTAAAGAAAAGGTCTAAAGCTCTCTCTCTCTAGTAAACGTGCCAAGAGTCAGATCCCTGGCTCTACTTCCCTTCCCTAACCCACTTCAATCCGGACAAGAAAGACACAATCCCTTCGTCGCTGCCATCTCAAAACCATGCCCCAAGCAAGTGTCTCCACAGAGCTAATTTCTGAAACAAACAAAGAAAATCAAGTGAAAGGGGCAAGGGTTCGCGCCCCTCTGCTTCGGACTTGGGTATCCTGGGTAGCGGGCACGACACAGTCGCCCTCCGCCTCCCCGCCCCGCCAGCCCAGCTTCTGCAGCGCAGAAAGTGCGAGCCTGCCCGGTTCCTTTCGTTTCTCTCCCGCTGCGCCCCGAGCCCCAGAACACCCGCGCCCGCAAGAAGGGTGCCACGGCTCCCCCACCTCCACGCTATCAGATGTCAGGCACCGAGTAGCTGGCAAAACCAAGCAAGTGTCGCTCCTGACGCCTGCCCCAACTCCGAGAGAGCGGTGGGGCCGCCACAGGTAGGCTCTATCCTTCCCAGGGAGCGGGGTCAAGGCATGGGGAGAGACCCGGCGCAGCAGCCGCGCCCGACGGACTGAAACTCACCGGAGGACACAGAGGAGCCGGACAGGCTGGAGTTGCTGGACGCTGCCATCTCCGCGCGCCCCGCGCGACCCTGCTCGCTCAGCCCCGCTGCGGGCGCCGCGGCCGCTGCCCTCGCCCGGCCGCTCGCAGCCTCCGCGGCCCCCAGCCCATGGCAAAGTCCTGGGGACGCGCGAAAGCACCGGCCTCCGGACTCAGCCTGCACTTCCTGCTCCACCAGATGACGCGCTGCTGCTGCCGCTATTTATTTGTGGTTTCCGTCCCTCTCCGAGCCTTTGCACGCTTTTCTCCGAGTGTCGGGGGATAGGTGGGGACAGAGGGAGGGCGAGGGGCAGCTGGGCCGACCGATGTCGGCTCCTCCCGAGTCCCACTGCAGTCAGCGCTCCCCCGTGCGCGGCTGGGACCAGGACGCCTGGGCGGCCCTGAGCCGCCCCGCGGGCTCCCGCACCCTCCCCTGGGTTCCTGCCCCCCGGGCCGCACTTCTAGCAGCCTGGGCAAGGACGGCGGGAGGCAGACAGACAGAGCGACCTCCCCCTCTCCCTCCGCCCCAACTCTGCTCGCGCGCACACAAAGGAAGGAGAGGAGACGCGGGCTCTCGGGGGCTGCTTCTGCTGCTGCTGGCTTGACAGCTCCCGCGACGCGGGCTGGAGGGAGAGGCTGCGGACTGCAGGGCGGGGGAAGGCCGACGGGAACTGAGCCCCGAGGTGGTGGGAGGGCCCGGGGGGCGCGGGCCGAGCGCGGCTGCGGTGCGCAGCTCTGATCCTAGGGTTTAGAGGGAACAGGAGGGAGGGTGTGGGAGGAAAGAAATGGGGCTCGCCTCTCCACGCCTGGCTCAGGAGCTGCGAAACAGTGGGGATGAGGGATGCGTTGAGCCAAGGCGGGACCATTGAGGACGCGAGCGCCAGGCAGAAAGGGCCGGAGCGGCTGTGTAGGGTTTCTTTCACTCCCCTCCAAATTGTCCTTTGTTGCTCTGGAGCTGATAGCTCCTGCCCTGCAAGGAGGTGCGTTTCCTAAAACAACGGGAAAACCCATCCAGCTGCACTGCAAGAAGCCCAGCCACAGTCAGTGCCCGACGGGTCCGCTGGGCCCCTGAGCCTGGCCTTTAAAGAAATAGAGACGTGCCAAATGTGTCATCGGGTCCACACAAAGCCGGGTGTCAAAGAGAAAGAGGTTCTACGACTGCTGCGCCTTAGAAGGGATCCTCACAAAAGACTTAAAACTTAGCAGGGGTCAGATTGTGCCTTTTCAGGATAAGGAACTGCTTAGGTGTTTGAGAGAAAGAGACACACGGTGTATTACCTTCCCCCTATATTTAAACCTAAGTTAATTTCACTGGGAGGAAATATCTTGCAGATTTTCTAAAAAGTCTATTTCATGCTCCCAGCAGGCTAATCGGTTCTTTCAATCCTAAAGCAACAGAAAACTGTGAAATTCGAAGAGAAATTGTTAGATCAGAGGTAAAGCAAACATTAAAGGAATAAAAGTGCTCTCATTATATAGCAAAATGGAAAGTGTTCACATTGGGTAGTTCAATTTTTAAAAACATGGTTGAAAGAACATAGTCAATTTAAAAATTATCAGGAGTGACCCTGGAACAGTATCCAGGTCCTGGGGGAATCACCTAACATACAGTGAATAATGCATGTTAAGTAACCACAATCTACACCCACATCACATTTTCTAGTTGATTTAAACTGTGTTTTAAAAGTTCCCTCCAGAATACCATCCCAATTGTCTTCCCAGTAAGGTTCTTTTTTTTTTTTTTTTTTTTTTTAAATGCACCTTACTGAATAGTCAAGTGCTGTGAGCATTCTCCAGTCACATTGGCTGTGTCTTCCTGACCCTCACCTGCACAGACTTTGAAGCAGCCCAGCCTGGTATATATAAGGAGACTGAAGAACCACCCCTTTCCCTACCTGCTGCCACCATTTATCTTTTTTTTATTATTATTATAGATAAAAATATGCACCACATTTATCTTTTGCGCAGTACACCCTTCCTGCAGCCTAATCTGGAACCCTTCAGGGAAGTGTGGCCCATCACACCTTTGACCTCTCTATCAGGGCTGAACTTCACGTTTCCCCAGAGTCTTTTATTTGTTCGATGAGTAATCTACATATTCCTCTAGATCTTTAGATAGTGGACTATCTGACTTGGCTTTGTGACCTGCTGGGATTGTTACCATCTGGACTTTGAACAACACTTGAGTTCAAACGCCAGTTCTGTCACTTACCTGTGTGACCTTGAGCAAATTACTTCAACTCACTGAGCCTTTATTGTGAAGATTAAACAATGTATCTGGTATAAAGTTTGTGTTCCAAAAGTCACTTGAAAGATTGAATGTACAAGTTGAACTTTTGTTTTGTTGTATCTGAAGATCACTAATCATCTGTGAATTCTACCAGGGGAAATGGCTCAACTTTGGCCTAAGGTGTGAACTTCTTATCTCAAATTGTGCAATAGGCAATAGGTTTCATTATTTATCTCTTAAGTCTTACCAAAAGACATCAGATTCTATTTATACAATTTGAGATGGTAATATTTGCCTTCAAGGACCTTTAGTTAGTTGGAGAAACTAAAGCATGGCCCTGTGAAATAGGTTATTTTTATTATTCCAAATTGGTAGATGAAGGCCAGAGGGCCACATGGTAAGAAGGCACTAACACTGTGCTATACAAAGTAGAACAAAACAGACTCATTGTTTTTCCTACTAGGTCCTGAGTCCAGAGGAAGGGTAATAAGGCCAACAAATCTGCTTGCCGATTTGGTAGAAAGTGGACCATAACACTAATGCCCATTATTTTGAAAAACAGACAGAGCTCCAGGTTCAGAATTAAAATGTTAAAATTAATTGATCATCTAGATCATCAAAGCCATAACCAAAGGAGAAAACCCAGCAGGCATGATCATTGACTATCAGTCTTAGATTCGGAGGCCCAAAGGCTGACTGCTCCTTGCAAAAATGTTTCATATCAACAAATTAGCAGGAGATGGCTGAAACAAAAATGCTAACTCCCTCCTCAGTAGACTCAGGAACCTGTTTGTGGATGTTACAAAGTATTTTTCCAAATGAAAGGAGAAAATTCATCTATTTTATTCACTCACGTATGGCCTTCATTCTAGAGAATTTCAATTTGAGAATGGAAAAGGAAATACTGGTGCCATTAAGAGCTTAGATTTATTTGAAAGGTAGAATTTCTATACTCATTTCTACCTTTTGTATTCACATATTAAAAATCTTATGAGATTAAAAAGTCTTGCAGATAATGTAATCTATTTAAAAATTTAAATTACCAGTTTGCAGGATATAACTACAAGAGGGACTCTACTTAACAAATTCAATATTATGTCTTGGTTGTTTGTGCCCTCACGTTAACCTAAAATAAAAAATAAATAATAAATAAATAAATAAAATTACCAGCTTGTTTTAATTTAGCTTTCACCTGGCAATCCAAGCCTTCCAACTTTCTTCTTCCAAACTTATTTCTGTTCCCCTTTTCACAAATTTGATCCTTTCTCTTGTGCCCTGTGCCCCTTGGTCCTGGCAGCATGATGTTTGCCATTCCTTCCTCTAGCCCATCCTACATATTGTGAAGGTTTAGCCAGAATGTACCTTCTCCGGAGAATCTTCCCTGCTTCCCACACCAGAAACCAGCTGTCCTTCCTACCTCTCAATTGGCAGATCTCATGCTCTGTGTCTTGTTTCAATATACTAATTTTGTCATATATTTTATCTCCCTAGTCCAATAAAAACATCCTGGGAGAAGGATCCTTGTCTGCTCAGCCTTTGTATTCTCTATTATACTTTGCACACAATAGGTGCCCAGTAGATATTTGTGGAATTAAATGAGCAAAGTAAATGTTTCTCATATATGCCAATCACTTTCCACTTCAGTAGCTGTGACCATTGAGCCACAAATGACCAGACCACATCTGGAACACAAAAGGAACTTGGTGGGTGTGTAAGGGCACTACCTTAGCTGTGAACAAGAACTGAAATGGTGAAAACATAAGAATAAAATTTTGATGGAGGAAATGTTTGCAGTCTGCACCCTACCCACCCTCCATCACCAGCCATTACAGCTCACATCATTTACTATTTGTAGGGTAGCTCTTACATTACTATCATTTGTTTATCTTGTTTTATCATTTTTTTTGAAGTTTAAAGGCAGACAAGAAAATAGCAGGATGAATGTGGCTGTCATGGTGGGAGCTGTGCTCTCTCAGCCACTCTGGGATGTTTCTTGATGAAGGTCATTCTCTTTCCCTAAACACAGAATGAAATACTGTATTCCTTACTTTCAAGATCAATCCAGTGGCTGGCATTCACAAGAGAACAGTGGGGCTATTCGTCAACCAGCTTTAAATATTTTATGGACAATACTTTACTGTACCCTGAAAAGCAGTCCTTTTGCCAGCAATTTTGTTGTAGTAAGAGATATTTCTTTTTGTAGTTTAAGCCCTATTTCAAACAAGATACCTAGTCCCCTTAAAGAGAAAATCTTGGCTCCCTCCGAGGAACCCCAGGCCTAATCAGAGGCAGAAACTGTGAAACACTCCTTTTCCTCAAAAGGTGCCAGGCAGCTCAGGACCTGGTTAGCGAGTCGGCAGCTCAGCCCTGGCAGGTAACAGGTCTGCCTCTGAACAAAGAGGAGTCCACACCTGGGGTGCAGACAAAGGGAGGCCGCCTCGGATACCCAGTTTTCAGTTCACGTGGCCTGCTGCTGGGGACCCCTAGTGGTGACACACGTTACAGGCACACGTATTCCTGCATTTTTTCTCCTAGCTACGGAGGGACATGGGTATTGATTGCCCTGAATTTCCTATTTGCAATTTAGCTTGGAAGGATCAGACACACACACACACACACACACACACACACACACACACACACACACTTAAGCAACGCCATTAGAGAGGAGCCAGAGGGAGAGCTTTCTTTATGAAGCACAAACCAGCATAGTGTTCAGAAACTCATTGAATGTGTTTTCTTCTGCTTATTGGATCTCCTGGCTTTGTTCCCTGACATTTTGGATTATAAAAGTTTTTTCTGCCCTCAATGTCCTATGAGAAAACCAGGATAAACTAAAGTGAAGATAGCTCTAAGCCTGCTCTCCGCAAAAGGGTGAACTGAGTTTGTTTTTCATGTCTTCTGGGGGGTGCCTAGGCTTTACGCACTTTTACTATCAAATTTGCTTTCATAAAGGTGACTGGTGGATTTATTCTCTGCTAACTGTTCATTTATTCATGCATTCCTTAATTCACTTGGCAATGTTCATTGAACACTCACTATGTGTCAGAGACTGTGCTAGGCTTTGGGAATAAAAAGAGAAGAAAAACTACATCCTTGCCTGGGGGGGTCCTACAACACAAAGGCCTCCACTCTTTCCTGGGACATTTATTAGGTTGTTTCAAAAGTTTTGTCCGTTTTAATGTCATGTGCTTTTGTAGCTCCATATCTCAAAAAATATTTATTCTACTGTGTCATGGTATATACTGATCGATGGAGAATTTTGTACTCTATACATTGATGCTGTCCATTTTTTTCTACTTTTAATTTTTTTATTCTTTTCAGCCTATTACTATATGATGTCATTAAGCGATTTTCGGCCAATTTTTCTCTACGAATTCAAATTGAACCAAAGCGCTGCCGAAACAGCCCGCAAAATTAACCAGGCATGTGGCAATGATAATGTTAATGAACGCACTGTTCGAAATTGGTCTGCGAAATTTCGTTCCGGTAATTTTATCCTCGAAGATGAGCCCCGAAGTGGTCGATCTAGAGTAATCCAAGACAAGGATTTGAGGACCCTGGTGGAGACTGACCCATCACAAATGGTGCGTGGGATGGCGGAAGAACTGGGTGTCAGTTCCCACGTGGTTTTTGATGGTTTAAAACGTATTGGAAAGGTCAAAAAGCTCGAAAAGTGGGTGCCCCACGATTTAAATGATCGGCAGAAATTGTCACGTTTCGAGGTTTGTTCTTCATTGCTTTTGCGCAACCAAAACGATCCTTTTTTGGATCGGATCATCACATGTGATGAAGAGTGGATTCTCTACGACAATAGGAAATATTCAGCACAGTGGTTGGACACCGATGAGCCACCCAGGCACTTCCCAAAGGCGAAACCCCACCAAAAAAAGATCATGGTTACTGTATGGTGGTCAGCGGCTGGTGTGATTCACTATAACTTTCTGCAACCAGGCCAAACCATCACAGCGGAGCCCTCTTATGAGGAAATCGACGAAATGTACCGAAAATTGCGTCAGCAGCAGCCAGCACTGGTCAACAGAAGAGGTCTGAGCCTGCTCCACGACAACGCCCGGCCGCACGTCTCACAAATCACCGTCCGAAAATTAAAGGAATTGAGCGTCGAAGTTCTGCCCCACCCACCATACTCCCCAGACCTCTCACCAACTGACTACCATCTTTTCAAGCACTTCGATAACTTTCTCACCGGTAGAACCTTTGCCAATCAGGACCTAGCAAAAATGGCCTTCGTTGACTTCATCGAATCCCGAGCACCCAATTTTTATGCCGACAGAAATAATCGACTTGTGTTACATTGGCAAATGTGCACTGATTCAAATGGTGCTTATTTCGATTAAATTGAATAAATATTCACTGAGATATTACAGTTTAAAGTAGACTCATAAAAACGGACAAAACTTTTGAAATGACCTAATAGTTACTACAGTTCTACGCAGCTGTTAAGTGGGAAAGCACAGAGATACCCATCTCTCCATGGCCCAGCAGAAGCCACCCCTCTGGCCTGGGCACCCCCGTGGGTTGGGGTCGAAATAACTGTACTGGAGACATGACCAGTGACAAGAAGAAGAAACACAGACTGTTCCTAAAGATGCTTACCACCAGCTGTCCTCGCCTCATGCCCATTAGATTACAAGGTCTTTGAGGGACATATCTCATTTACATTGAATTATTTCCCAACGTGGTTTCACTTCTAAATGTTTAAAAAGTAAGAGAATGAATGCAGATCTTTTTCTGCCTTTAGGGGCCGATTTGCTTATAAATACACATGGAGAAAATGTTACAAGATAGTTTAAAATCCTGTGAATATCTTAGATCCAAGATTCCAGGGCAAAAAATTGTGAGTGATAATGTATTACGTATTAATGACATACAAAATAAGGAACTTAATTCTAATTCAAACTTGAAACCCAGATCAGTTATCTCCTCTGAAGGCACTGATTCTCTCAGGAACTTCTCTCCTGGGTTCCCACTACTATTCACTATATTTCCATTGCAGCCCTTTTACTATTAATATATTTTAAACATTTATGACTGTGGCTGGCTGTCTCAGTCCTGCAGCCAGGAAACATCCCTCATTCATTCCTCTGGTCCCTCAGAGGCTGACATGAAATATCATTACTTTTAAATGAATATTTAGCAAATGAACCAACCAAATGAATGAAAGAACAACTCACACAAGAATTCTCTGAAGTTGCTAGATCAGAAAATATTCAGCTATTAGGTCCATTAAAGAGGCTCAAGCTTCCTGCCTTTTGTTACCTTCTTTTTTTTAGTTTTTTTTTTTTTGGGGGGGGGATAAAATATATATAATACTTTATATATATTTTAGCCATTTGTAAGTGAACAATTTAGTGGCATTAAATATATTCACACTGTTATATAACCAATCACTGCCATCCCCACTACAACTTTTTTGTCACTACTTCCCTCAATAACACTGATTTTTTGTGGCTGTCTCTAAGTCCTGCAGCCAGGAAACATCCTTCATTCATTCCAGTGGTCCCTCAGAGTCCCCAACAGAAACTCTGGACCCATTAAACAATAACTCCCTACCCTCCTGCTTGTCCAGCTCCTGGTAACCTCTACTTTGCATCCTCATGAGTATACCCATTCTAGGTATCTCATATAAGTGGAATCATGCACCATTTGTCCATCTGTCTATGGCTTCTTTTACTTAACTCATTAGAGACCCATTCATACCGTAGCACATATTGAAACTTCCACCCTTTTAAAGGCTGAATAATATTCCATTGTATGAGAATGCCTCTTTCTGGCGTAGGTATTATTTACCTATTGCAGCAAGGAAAAGTCATTGCTCTGTGCCTGAAAGTATTCAAATGCCCCATCAAAAACATTTGAAAGTGCAGAGTAGCTTGTATCTATCTCAATAAACTTCTTGTTTTCATGGAAGGTGGAAAAAGTGAAATAAGAAAAGTAGAAAAAGTTGGTAGTAATTGTATAGGAAAGTAGAGTGATTAAACAAATGCCCACATAACAATATGATATGCAACAAGTTGTTTTTTCTGGGTAAGGATTGGAGATTTTTATGTTGAGGTTGGCTTTTGTTTGGGAAGGGAGTGTATCTCTTTTCTAAAAATGACTGCTATGTTAATTTGTTAGACTCAATAAAAGATGCTTTATCTGTCTGCAAAACATAGAGACTCTTACCATCATACTCAAGGTTTATTCTTTTTTTTTACAGATTAATATGAGGATACAAATGATTAGGTTACCTTGTTTGCATTTCTAAGGCAAAGTTTCAACTGAGAAAATAAAAAGACATCAGATTCCTAAACTCTTATAGCTTGGCTTATTTTATATAAAAATGGTAAAACATTCAAAACACACAGGGTGAACCCAAACGTCGCCATACATGCATACATACATAGGAAAGGTGGGAAATTGTCACTAAATGTACCTGTATTTATAAAATATTCAGTATGAAATTTCATAAAATATTTCTCAATGTGTTGATATATAAATATAAAAATATTAAAAATATAAAATATAATATAAAATATGGAGTTTGTTAATTTTTCCTATATGTGACCTTTGGGATACCCTGTATATTTGATCAGTCATTAATAGCTAAATAAACTATACTTTTATGCATGGCACACAAAACATAAACCTTTTAACCACATTATAGTGTAATGTTTACATATTACAGACCAACTAAAAATGTCTCTAATACCACTACCGCCAATATTCTTTTATACTTTTAGGTTATTTTTTTTCTTTCATTCCTGGACTTCAATCATTTGGAAATTTTTCACCGTGTATAGAAGAGGGTGCAGGCTGCACTGGAGTCAAGTTCCAGCCGCAGCATTGCTTACCCCATGTCTATGACATGTTCCTTAACCACACAACACTGTTAGTCCCAGATTTATACTGTGTGAATGTTCACGCCTATTTCATAGGGTTATTGTGATGATTGTGTAAGAAAGCAGCCGTTAAGCAGTCACGAGAGCTAGACAAACGGAAGGTTTCTGCAACAATAGCTTTCCCTGCTTTCAGGTTATGCCTATTCTGACCACTGAAAAAGTCAACAGTATGTTTCTAAATGTAAAGATAAAGTAAGTACAAACATGCATAATCCTCAGAAATATTCCATTAAACATGTTCAAGTATAAGACTGACATTAGCATGATAATATCCGACCTGCAAAGACTCTAGCAACTATTTTTATTTTTTTCAGCCATATCATCTTCTTATTTTTATTTTTTTTATTAAGTCATTTGTACATAGATCATGAATACATTATGCCATTCTGGGATTCCATGTGTGGATTATTTGTAGACTCTAGCAATTCTTATAGGAAAATAAGCAGTTACCATCATAGTTCCCTTTTGAGAAAATGTAGATAGAGCCTGAATTCTTTATTTCAGCTCCCTTTTTACTTATTTGGTATATTTCCAATAAACAGTAATTAGGGTCAAATACATTCAACTGTGAAGAAACCATGGCTCTAGGCTACTACCATTTTGAATGATGGTCAACTAGGTATACGGTATGCAAAGATTAAATAAAGTATTAATTATGTTTTTTTTAAACCCAGCAGAGACATTGTCAGGAAAAATTACAGTTGTAGCTAGAGCAGGCAATAGTATTATTTTAGTGAACATACACGTCTATTATAGTTGCTTAGAGTATCAAAGTAAAGGACTCCAGTAAATCTGGTAATTACAGACTGGTTGTGTTAATAAAATTAGCCTAAAAGTAGTCTAAAATTTTACCTGTTGCCTGCTCTCAAAACTATACAGACACTCAAACAATAAAGCTCAGACGTTCAGATGTTTGCACTAAGCATTTCACCTCTCATGGAATGCCCATTTATCAGCACACGGCAACTAACTTCACGGGAGAAACAGATTCATAGAAATAAATTGCAGACATTCTGCAGTAGAAAATAATGCTTTGTAATACAAAGCAAAAAACTGGTTAATGTACAATAGAAAGTGCATTGCTTGTAATGAAATGCATTTTTTTGTCTAGCAAATACAGTTAGTGTGTGTTGAAAATTGTAATATCTTCCTCTGCACAGAGAAATTTCTATTATAAAGCTCATTTGCTATTGTGAGGAGCGAAACCTTTCTTGTTTACTAAAGTAGTCTATCTTAATATCAGCCCACAACACTGTCAAGTTCACTTAAGAAGAGCTATGTGTAGATAAGAATAGGACTGAATCAGAAACCGGAATATTCCATTTCATCTGCTTTTCATAACTGACATGTGCTATGTGATCCATTACATCTGGTAGCAATCTCATTTTGGAAAGCATTCTTCTTTTCAGAAGAAAAAGTTAAAAATTGGTCACTTTGAGGCCCTTACCAATAAATAAATCTTTTGCCTTTGAATATGTGTATACATAAGTAAGGATTTGTTTCTCCAATATTTTTGGAGACAGACTGTGAAGTATAGACTGGGGAGTCAAACGCTGTCTTCTGGTGGAGATAATGTATGAAAACCGCCGTGGATCATTTATTAAACAGACATTGTTACATCAAATCACCGTATCATGCATCAGCGTTGTGACTTGCAATCATAATAAATAAAGTTTCAAATATGAAGTGCTATGGATTCTTAGTGAGAAAAACTGTCACTTCCTAAGGCGAAGCAGCAACAGGGTAGCTTTTGCACCTCATTATTTGTTCTTTAAGCAGATAAAGTTTGTTAAAGAAAAAAACTGTGGGCCATGCCTGGCATGCTATCAGACTATGAACAGTAGGGGACAGACAGTGAAATTGGGATGGTGCCAACCTGGAGTCAAATACTGTGTACTGCGGCTCTACTACTGGGAGCTGGTTAATGAAGTGAACAGCTTTTTGGCCTGGAGCGTGTACATCACATGGGCATACAGGCAAGACAGTGAGGTGGTCAAGAGTACTCCAACTGAGTGGTCATGGACACACGATTTAATCTTTTTTGGGACTTAACTCTGAAATGGGGTAAGTCACTCAGTAATTATATTCATTGACTCGGTCTTTTTTTACTGGGTCATCTAAGATTATACAGTTCTTCAGGCAAAAGTTGTCAATCTCATGGCCTGGCGGTCCCCTGCCAGATGAAAAGATTTTCCCCTCAGAGGTCATCACTAACACATCAAATGGAATTGGCTTTCTGATTCCTCTCTGGAACAACAAATGTTTTCCACACAACGTAACAGGAAATCTCCCAACAGTCCCAAGAGCTCCGTGGACTGTGTGGAACTGGAGTAAGGATTTCCAAAGAACCCCAGGTTCCTGACACTTCATTGGGGGATTTTTACTGACTCATGAAATCAGTGAACAACCAGGCAACTTCCCAACTCAAACCAGGCCTCCTGGAATAGTGTCATAGCAAAGAAAAACCTGAAATAATTTCTCAAGTATAAAATCTTTCAGAGGAAAAAGAACAACATCCCACTCTTGAAACAGAGACTGGGCTAGATGTCTTATCCTGGGTCTTCCGTCTTCAATTGAAATGAGACACTGTGGTGGAAAAATTGAAGGGATAGGATCTATCCTGTGCATCTCTGTTTCATATTACTTTATGGAAAGACAACTTGGATGTTTTAACCTGTGGTTCCCTAGCATCTAGAACTAAGGAAAGATGTAGGAAGAAAAGGGGTAAAGAATGGCCATAATACCATTGCAATTTTTCAAACCTGAAAGTATAGGGCAGAGTGTAGGAGCCCCCAACTCTTGCTTTGTTCTTATAACCCTTTTGATTGCTATCATAGTTCCTTTTTTTCCTGACAGTACTTGTCTAACTGGCTTATTGATTTATCAGAACAAGCTTTATAGTATTTTTTAATAAACTAAGGAGGAACACTCACTACCATGCACATACACATTCACTGATGCAGATTGCACACATATATACATATCCAAACATACCCACACTAATAAAAACTTGTAATTTCTGCACTCACACTCATGCATGTATAACATGCAATGAATTTTTTTTTGAGACAGAGTCTCACTCTGTCTCCCTGGTTAGAGTGCTCACAGCAACGTCAAATTCTTGAGCTCAAGAGATCCTTTTGCCTCAGCCTCCTGAGTAGCTAGGACTATAGGCACCCGGCACAACGCCCAGCTAATTTTTCTATTTTCTGTAAAGATGGGGGTCTCGCTCTTGCTCAGGCTGGTCTCAAACTCCCGAGCCCAAGCAATCCACCCACCTTAGTCTTCCAGAGTGTTAGGATTACAGGTGTGAGCCACCACCTTCCAGGCCTATATAACATCCAATGTAAATGTCTTACAATGTCTGTGATGTAAATGCAAACACCTCTGCTTTAAGTAATCATTTTTGACCCCTCAGGTTCTCTTCTCTGCTCCCTTTGTTTCATTCAGCTATTCACATTTCCCTGGAAGATAATTAACTGAAGACAGGTAAGAATCCTGTAGGTAATGAACATATGGAACTTACTTTGAAAAAAAAAAAATGACACTGGCAGGAAATCAGGTAGGACTGAAAATATTCCAAACGAATTCATGAAAGAGTCAGACAGAAACTAAGAAGGCTAACTCATGAGGACATTAGTGAGTCCTCTTCCAGGGAGGCACTGGAGCCAGGTTCTAATTCAGAAGTTCTTCTACTTCCACAGAAATAATTTCTATGGTATATGGAGGTCATTAACAGCCCTGTTTAGTACTTAATGGCCTTTCTATATCGAGTCCTCTTCCTCTGTAACATTGTAACCTTTTCCCTCTCTAGACTTGGTCATTTACTCTGCTTTACCCAATGACATGGCCAATGAGCAAAGCCCGGTGTGTTTCTGCTCACCCTCCGTGTGGTTCAGCCTGCACTGGTGCTCCCTGAACAGCCAGGAGAACACACTGGGCTGGCCCGTGGGAGGAGTAATGAGCCATCCAGCCAAGACCATCCAGATCAGCTGATGGCCAGTCGATCTCTTAAGGAAATGTCAGTGAGAAGAACATTTCAGCTGCAGTAATTGATCTGCAGACTTGTGAGCTAAACAAATGGTTGTTTAGCCATATTGGGGAGTGACTTTTTGGGAAACATTTGTTGCAAAAGGTAACAGATGCAGACATTGGCATTTGGAATTAGAGTACTGCTTAAACAAAAAGGTGGCACTGGTTTTCATCAAGCAGTGAGCAAAGGATACAGAAGTGACAAAATATCAACATGGGTTACAAATGGGGGAAAAAAAAAAAAGGAAGGTGTGTAACACTGCCACAGGAGGTTCTGCAGAAGGTAGGAAATGTGCCTAAAGAACATCGGGATTTGAACAATGACATTACCAGCCAGAATGTTGAAAGCATCAGCTATATATTGAAAAGATTCTATAAGAAGGGGAAAGACTAGAGAAATAACTAACCAATGTGTAAGCCTATAGAGGAAATAGGGCTTCTTGGATGGAAAGAAAAATTGTTTCTCATCTCTAGTCTCTTCAGCTAGCAAATGAGTCTCAAAGTGAAACAGCCCAACACAAGGGAGAGCACATGTGGTGAGAATACAATGGGACGGTCAGGCTGCGCCTGCGGCAACAAAGCTGCTCAGCCCGTGTAGGTCCTAAATCGCCTTCATCTCGTGTCTTCCATTCTTGTTTTGTAAATTCAGCTTTAACCTAAAAGTATATATCTTGAGTAGTTTAGGGCAATTGATTTAGGAGATTAACTTTTGATTTGGAATGCTGTTATATGACTCATGGGTTATGTCAATTATTGTTTATTGTGGGTCATGGGTTATGGTGATTACTGTTATTTAAGGTAAGTGTTAATTATGGCTGTTTAAGAGAAGGGTTAGTATGGTTCTTGCTTTCAACTTTTATACATAAAACTGTGATTTTGGAAATGGAAGCACAGAGAAATCTTAGGAAGGATACTCTCACAGTTCTCCAGAATTGCCAGCCTAGACCCTCTTCATCTGGTAACACAGGATCCAATTAAATATTTTCCATAACGATCTTTCATTAAGATCTTTAAAAACGAACAAACAAACAAAAGATCTCTGAAAGAAATAAGGCACAACCTAGTAGATCTCTAAGCTAGACCCAAGGGCTACTGGGCATCTTAAGAACATGGTCCCATAGCACCCAGCTTACCAAGGTGACAGTGATTGAGTCTAGAGAGAGAGCCAGCTCTAAGAGAAGTGTGGGTGCTACTTTTGGCTCATCAGGTTTATAAGAAACTCACAAAAATTTTGAAGGTACTCTATTGACAAAAGGGTTATCAGTTTATGCTAGAAGAAATTGAGATTATTTAAAATGTAAAAAGAATTGTCAGTCCCCAGTTTCCACAAGCAGGCTGAGAAAGTTGTTTAAAACACACAGAAGTAGCCAAGGAAGGTGGAAAAGACATGCCAAGTGGCAGAGGGCAGAGCCTTCGGAGACAAGGATGGAATCCCTCCCAGGGAGCGGAACCAGGGCCCAATCACGGAGCTCTCCTCTCCTCTCCTCTGGAATATAAGCCGCTGGCAACATTTTCAAACTAGTGCCCCTTATACACTTTCCATTCCTCTCTTTTTGAAGGGCATAATCCACTATAATTATTCTGTCCTTGCTTACCCTGTTGGGTTAGGTTTTCAGGCCAAACAGAGATGCTGCATCTTGAGCCTGACACTATGATGAGATGAGACCTTTAAGGATCTTGGGAGGTGAGTATATTCTGATGTGAGATTAAAATAATAGTTGGGGCCAGAGTGTGGACATTTCACTTCTGTATCAGCTTCCATCTCAATTTCTCTATTAGTTTCACATCACCACACATAACACTGCATAACCGGCCACTCGAAACCAAGTGGCTTAAAGCAACCATCATGTATTTGTCTCACAGATCCAGAGTTTTGTGATTTAAGGTGGAAATGTCTCCTCGTCTTGGCTGGACTCCCTTGCATGTTTTCTAGGTCAGTTGGCTGTCAGCTGGGACTCACATTTCTGGTGGTGGTTGACTGACAGTTGACTTGGGGCAGTGTGGACCTCAGCTGTGATAATTCCACTCTCCTCCACATCTTTCTCATCCTTCCCACAGGCACCCCTGGCGTGTAATCATGGTTATGATGACAGAGTTGGAGAAGATGATGATTAAGATTCATGATTATGAACAGCAGCAAGGGAGCAATCCCCAATGCACAAGGACTTTCCAAGCCCTCTGGTTGTGTGGCGCTTACTAGCAAGTGACTGGTCAAGAGAAGTCACATGTCTGAGTCCAGAAACAAGGGTTGGGTAGCCACTCTACTGTGACTGCCACTAGGGCAGTTCGATAGAGACTAGTGTCCTACAAGATATTATCCTATGTTCCACTAAAAAGGGACTCTACCTAACAAAAGCAAACATTGTAACCTGTTGATAGCTTCACATTAATCTGAAGTACAAACAAGGGGGGGGCTATATGGTCAAATATATCAAATGCTACCTGTTATATCCTCTTGGTGAGTCACTCACTGTACTTTACCCACTAACCTATTGAAGGCTCTAAGAATTCCTACGCCTGTTCACTTTGGTTTAACCCATGTCCCCAGTATTTAGTCATAAAACACATTAGTTACAGAAAAGTTTGAACATACATTGAGAACAAATGTTTCCTGAATCACCATCTGAGAAATACCCATAAGAGGGGGTTTATTTATCTGTTCTTAATTTCTAGGTCTCTTAAAGCTATCTCAGTGAGTTTCCATAACTCATCTTATGATGAGAACATCAAGAGTCAGAAAGATTATGCAAACTATACAGAAAAGGGGCAGCGGCAGACTCCCACCTGCCCCATCCCAATTTCCAGTCATCCTGTCACCTCCCTGCCTGTCAACGGTGGGATGTCGGATACACAACGGGGCAGGCAGAGCAGCGCAGGGTGGGAGTTCGATGGCTGGGAGACTGGTTTTAGTCCTGGCTGAGCCGCTGACTAGGGTGATCTTCAGCAGGTCACAACCTGTTAAACAGATAAGACTGGAAACACCATTTTCTCTGTGCTCCAATGCAGCATGGAAAATCTGCATAATATTTTGGTGAACAGCTTTTTGGGACACAGAAAATCATCTTCTGAGGCTTCCCCTGTCTGCCACAAAAGAAAAAGACCTAAAACTGACCACCTTTCCATAAATCTGGCCCTGAACGTAATGAATTCATTTTTTAATTTGTTTATTTCAATCACTTAAGATATTCTGAATATCCTTCAGGCCCTTTCTAATTTTCCTGGGAAATTTCAGTGATATATTCAATCCTCGGTGAGGATACATTAATATTCTGAGGAAATACAATACCTGCGCTGTGGACTCTAATTTTAGAACATTCATCACTAGGATGGTTCTCTCTTTCCTGTCCTAATTTTTTTTTTAGGTTGTCAGCCTGTTGAACTACATTACACTAGGGGGTGACTTTCCTCTAGGAAACATTTCCTTCTTGATGGCCTGCCCTTTGTTAGGAACGGTGGGTGGCCTAGGAAAGGAAGAATCCAGCCCTTGGCCACTCTGAGTCCCCAGTCTGACTGGGGAGATAAAACAGAACACTCAGAGGCCACAGCCGAGAGTGCCCAGTGAACATCAGGGACAAAGCCACTTTGTTAAAGCTGTTTTACTGTCATGAAGCCCCTCTTAGTTTTTTACATTACCACCCAGGTGAACTGGTGTCAAAATCCTTTCCCAATCAATCATCTGGTACCTGGCCGTGGGGAGGCAGCACCCAGAGAACCACAAAAGCATTCAAGGAAACTCATTGTCTTAGGAAAAACATCCAAATACCTTTGAGTTTTCATTCTCCTACAAGAAACAACGTGACTCCTGTGCTTTAACTGCCATAGTGTCACAGGGCACACCAGGGCTGCTTAGGCTTCCGTTAGGGCGGGGAGGGCTCCTCAGCCAGCATTTCTCAACCTGGGCATTATTGACATTTTGAGCTGCAGACTTTGCTGTGGGGCTGTCCTGTGCAGTGTAGATGTTCACCAGCTCCAGAAGGTGCTCCCTCGGTGACAATAGCGACACCTGTCCCCACCATAACAATTGAAGACTCCAGACACTGCTGAATTCAGACAGAATCTCCACCAGCTAGGAATCACCCCTCCAGAGTACAAGGAAGAAAACATTATCTTTTTTTGTTCAAAACTAACACCACCACCACCACCACCCGTGTGACATCCGTGGGGTACCGAGCTTCCCTCCGAGGCCCTGCCCTCGTGTGCAGTTGAAACATTGCAACAGCTGTCGACATTAAAGCCCTCATTTAGCAGCTGTTCTTTTCTTTCTTTCCACTCATCCTCCACGGCCAACACCTTTCACTGCTCTGCTCACCAGGTTTTATAGCTCTTCATTAGGCTTCCAGTGGGGCGGACGTTCGCCAAGTTTTTATGGCCATCAATCACTCTCGAGCAATTTGGAACAAACGGGGTGGCAAAATCAGGGGAAAGTGCAGTGGCATGACACAGTGACAGACTCAAAAGTCTTGCTTCGCGGTGTATCTTACAAGGGTCCATGTGAAACTTAGTAAATGTAGACTGTAAATGTCTTAACACAATAACTAAGAAAATGCCAGGAAAGGCTGTGTTAACCAGTGTGATGAAAATGTGTCAAACGGTCTATAAAACCAGTGTATGGTGCCCCATGATTGCATTAATATTTAATAATAAAAATAAATAAATAAAGCAACGTGCACTCAAAGTATTAAAATAAAAAGTAACCAAAAATTCAATTCTATATCTAGAAAAACTCTTTTGACAAATGAAGAAGAAATTAATTCCTTTTCAGATAAATTAAAACTGAAAAAATTCTCTGTGACAGTACCTGTACCAAAAGAAATGCTAGAGAGTCCCTTTGACTTTCCACATGAAGAGATAAAGAACACCAATAAAGGTAACTACTTAAGTATATACAAATGTGTTTTTGTTTGCAACACCTGTTTTCCTGTTGAATTGGAAAAACAATAACATGAAACAAAAGTATAAATTAATTTTGATGAGCACACAATGTATATAGATGTAATCTGTGATAATAACTGCATGAAGGTCAGGTGAATGTTAGAGCAAAGCTTTGAATACTATTGAAATTAAGTTGATACTTATCCAAACCATGTTGTTGTAAATTAATTAAGCATAACTGTAGTTTGCAGGGGAAAAGAACTAAAAATACATGATAAAAAGAAATGATAAGATACAGTAGAAGTGTTTTTTTTTTTTTTTTAATAATAAAAAAGAATGCTATAATGGAGCAATTAAAGACCCTAAAATAGGAAGACATATTTAGAAAACAAAAACATAAAAAATGACAAAAGCATATCTTTATCAATGATTACATTAAATATAGATGTATTAAACTCTCCAATAAAAAAGTAGACATTGGAAAGATGAATAACAAACATGACTCAAATATATGTTGTATACAAAAAATTCACTTTAGATTTAAAAAACACAAATTAGTTGAATATAAAAATGTGAGAGAATATTTTCCTTAAAAATAGTATTTAAAAAAATAGTATTCAAAAGAGAGTTGGAGGGCATATTAATATCAGGCAAAATAGACTTTAATACAAAAATTGTTACTAAAGTGCAAAATAATACTGCACAATAAAAGCATAAATTCAAAAGATGTAACAATTATAAACATAAATGAACTAAACAACATAGTTCCAAAATATGAAGCAAAAACTAATAGAATTGAAAGAAGAAATTGACAATTCACACATAAGGGTTAGACACGTCAATGTCTCACTTTCAATATTCAATAGAACAACTAGACATAAAATTAGCAAGGAAATGATAACCTTATAGAGACTTTATATAAACTTTATCTAAGAACTCACCACACAACAAAAATATTCACACATTCTTCTCTAGGATAGACCATATATCAGGCCATAAGAAAGTCTCAATGAACTTATAAAGGTTTAGATCATAAATAGTATGTTCTATGACCACAATAAAATGAAATTGAAATTTAAAGCAGAAGAAAACATGAAAATACATGAAAATTAAACATGAAGAATTAAAAATATATAATTAGAAAATACATTGAGAATAATGAAAATAAAACACATCATGCAAAAGTTTATAAGATGTAATGAAATTAATACTCAGAAAGAAATACATAGTTTTAAATGTCTATCTTAAAAAAGAAGAAAAATTCAAATCAACAGTACAACCTTCCACTTCAGGAAACTATAAAGAGAAAACTAAGCCCAAAGTAAGCAGAAGGATATACGTAAGTAAGGTTAAAGGAGTTACTAATTAAACAGAGAATAGAAAAAGCAATGGAATGGTTGATAATACCAAGAATTAGTTCTTTGGGAAAAAAAAAAAAAAAAAAAAAATATATATATATATATATATATATATATAAAACAACAATTTGACAAATACACTGGCACACATGCAAATATCTAGATTAACCAAAGAAATTAAAAAGAGAAGACTCAAAGTATCAAAATCATGAATTAAAACATGACTACTTATGTTATAGAAATTAACATGTTTATAGGGATATATGAAAAACAGTGGTATGCTAGCAAATTATGTAACCTATGTAAAATTAAAAAAGAAATCCCAACAACCAAATACTGAGTTCTATTAAGTCTAAAATATTGAAAGAGAATGAGTTAGTATTCAAAAAAATTTCAATATATGGATGTGGAGAGAGGGGAAAACTTTTACATTATTAGTGGCACTGTAAACTAATACAGCCTCTTTGGAAACAAGTATGGAGAATTCCCAACGAACTCAAATTAGTGCTCCCATTTAATGCCACAATCCTATTACTAAGCACTTACCCAGAAGAAAAAAAAATATTCGGGTAGCACCTTTTGCTCAAAGAAGTAGGGCACCAGCCCCATATGCCAGAGGTGGTGAGTTCAAACCCAGCCCTGGCCAAAAACTACAAAACAACAACAACAACAACAACAACAAAACCACTACCATAAAGACATCTGCATTAGATTGTTTATTGCAGCTCAATTTACAATTGCCAAGATGTGGAAGCAACCTAAATGCTCATCAACCCAGGAATTGATTAACAAACTGTGGTATGTGTGTGTGTATGTATATATATATTTATATATATATAAAATGGAACACTATTCAGCCACTAAAAGATGGGGACTTTACATCTTTTGTATTAACCCGGATAGAATTGAAATACATTTTCTCAATAAAGTATCACAAGAATGGAAAACCAAATATCCAACATACTCATACTAACATGAAATCAGTAGACAATCTAACACATGCCCACATAACAGAAAAACTCAAATCACTTCAAGTTGGAGGGGGGGAGAGGATTGGTGCTCCCATTTTTGGGGCACAATGTGAAGGTATATGGTATACCTTTTGGGTGCAGGACACAACTACAAGAAGAACTCTACCTAACCAATAAATATACCTTAACCTAGTTGTTTGCACTCTCACTCCAACCGGAAATAAATACATAAATAAATGCCTCTCCATAACTAAAACCCTGAACCATATGATTTTACTTGTGGATTGGACCAAATGCTTAAAGAATAATTAATTAGTCTTCAAAAACTTTTCTAAGAAGTAGAAAAGGAATGTATATGTCCTAATTCATGCTATGAGGTTGTTATTACACTAAAACTAAAGCTAGAAAAAGAATCACAAATATAGACAAATATTTTTAAGAATATAGATATAAAAATTATCCATACATACTAGTAAATCAAACTCAGCAGCACATAAAATTGATTGTACATCATGACCATGTTAGATTTATCCCAGGAATGCAAGGTTGATTCAACATACAAAAATAAATCAACATAATATACCTTATTAATAAAATAATAGAACAGAGCTTCATAATCATCTTAAATGATACAGAAAAATCACTTAACAAAATATAATACTTCTTCATTAGGTAAACACCAGTACAATATGATCAGATGGGAACCTTCTCAATCTAGTAAAGGACACCTATGAAAAACTCACAGCTACTATCAAATTTAATGTTAAAATACTGAAAGCTTTTCCCCTAATATTAGGAATAAGACAAGTGTATCCACTTTTGACACTTTTATTCAATATTACATTAGAGGTTCCAATTAAGACAATTTGTCAAAAAATAAAAAGTGACAAAAAGATAGAAAAATCTAATTACATGTGTAAATAATAGATTATCTTTGTATTTATTAATTATTATTAGTAGTAGTAGTAATTTATTTACATAGTGATCCTCTGGCCTCAGCCTCCCAAGTGGCTGGGACTACAGGCAGGCACCACATACCAGGCTAGTTTTTCTATTTTCAGGAGAGACAAAATCTTGGTCTTGCTGAGGATGGTCTTAAACTCCTGGAGCTCAGGCAATCCACCCACATCAGCCTCTCAGAGTGCTAGGATTACAGGCATGACCTACTGCACCCAGCCCTATTTATCTATTTATATCTATCTATATATTACAATATCTGTATAGTTATCTACCGTATATACTCGAGTATAAGCTGAGTTTTTATGCCGAAAATTTGTGCCGAAAAACCCGAACTCGGCTTATACTCGGGTCATACAGGTTATTTGATTCGGTGCGCTTAGCTTAACAGGTAATCAAGCTAAATCACAAAGGTTAAAATCCTTCAAAACTGGATTCCTCCTCCTCATCATCTGT